>JAHWFP010273488.1:69694-95935 GCA_023313725.1 Lithobius niger
TCTTGAATCTACTGACATCTCTTGAATCTACTGACATCTCTTGAATCCACTGACATCTCTGAAGGGCTTCGTGGAGCCAAAAGCAAGCTAACCCAATCTCAATTAGTGGCATCCCTGAGCTAAACGCCTAGGACGACGTCAGGGCCCTCTACTCGCGTGCTCGCACCGCGAGCTGCAGGAAGAACGTCAAGATGATCCGGGGAGACTCCGTAAGCATATTTTATCACTGCACAAATCCACCCAACTTAGTAGGGGGGAACGACACAAAGGGGTGTGTTATAGTGTCTTTTACTACCAAAAATCGTCTAATTAACGCCCTGGCATTGTTAACACCCACTTTAAGGTCAGAGATCGTGTAGTAGCCTCATTAACGCCCCCGCCCCCCACTCTTTTTATTTTTAATCAATCGTAAAATTGACTAAAAGTTTAAACTTTTAAATAAATCAACGTTTTATTCCTTTAAATATTGGTTGTTCTGCAGCCAAATTAACGAAAAGATTCATAAATTTAACGAAATCAACATTTAATCCAACACGATCCACGGAAGCCTTTGTAATCAGGGAAAATTTGTCATTATTAGGCCTACGCGATCGATCATTGATGTGCGTAATATGTATTTAGCCTAGCAAAAACGCTATACCTTTTTCGCATTTATTCTTAAATTTAGTTTATTAGATCGTCCTCCTTCCAATATCTAACAAAATTCAAAGCTAAAACTAATTTTTAACCATCATCAACCTTCAATACAAACGTGATTCACCACCGGAAAATGCGTGTATTGATGCATTTATCACGGAGAGTTATATATTGTCATCCAAGATGAAGTTCTGGCGGAAGTGGACGGGTAGGTCTGTACCCATGGAACCTCAGCAGTGGACGCGAGGTTCCACACGCCTTAACTGTGTAAACGTTTGCAACATCCAGCGTTTTCCGGTCGTGAATCGTGTGTCCGTTTCGAAGGTTGGTAATGGTCAGAAATTAATGATAACTTTGAAGTAGGTTAAATACTGGAAGTAGGACGATCTAATACATTAAATTTGTGAATAAATGAGAATAAAGCCATTGTGTTATTGCTAGATTGAACCCAGATCACGCACATGAATAATCAACTTTCTCACGAAGGATTTAGGCCTAAACCCCACCCCAAAAAATATGTTAAGGTCAGAAATCTTGTAGTGGCTTTGTTAATGCCCATCCACTTTTATATTGAATTAATTTTAGCCGCCCATGGGCCGTTTAATAGGCGATTTAAGGTATGTTGAAGAAAAGCGGCATCTCCTAGGTGATTCCTCTCTTGGAGGCACGGACGCAGGTGCAAGAGATTTGGTAGTTACGAGGCAAAACCATAAAGCATGAATGGCACACTGCATTCTAACCACTCAGGGGTTCCAGGACCAGGTCTAGGACCCTCATAACAACGGACGCGAAAATTCATCATCCGGATGGACTCGAGATTTTTAGCACAGAATTCAGGGGAAAAGACTCGTGTGAACGACACTATAGAGTAGTGTTTAGAAAAACGGATGAGGCCATCACCACAGGAAAACACCACTAACTTACTATGACGGGCTGCAGTCACCAAGGCCACGAGAAACGACAATTTTAAACATAAAATTAGTTTTTACTATCCTAAAATACTCACCTTTATTTTAGCTTATCGTGAGATACATGCTCATTCAATGCTCACAGTTTAACCGAGTTTCGTGCTACCCACAGTCTGCCCCCAGGCACCATCGTGTGAGCGATCCCAGCGCTATTCGGCTGTTCGTCACTTTTTTCGTCGCCCAAGTGCCTGGGGCGGCTCGAGCGGGGCCGGCGGGCGGGTAGGCCTAAAGGTGAGTATTTTAGGATAGTAAAAACTAATTTTATGTTTAAAATTGTCGTTTTCACTTTATCCGAAAATCCTCACCTTTATTTTAGCTGACTTCGTCCAAAAGGAGGCGGGTCGAGCCGTACCCTACCGCGGTAGCACGAAACCGTCCAGAACGACGCCAAGGTTCAACCCTCCCAAAATTCCAAACAGAGTACTGACCTTATCCTCACTACTTGCCAGGTGGCGTGCCCCCTGGAACCGTTGATCCGGCCAGGACATGGGGTCCCTGGTTCTTCAGGCCTGAGGTGTCCCCGAGTTCTCTGTAATAATGGCTGATAAACACTGACTTGTGTTTCCATGTGCAGGCGGCCGTTATCTCATGGATCGGGATGCCTGCAGCGAAAGCCCACGAAGCCGCTAAAGCTCGAAGTTCGTGTGCTCTAATGTGGTCCGGGATGTCTACGCAGTCTTCAGAGGACGCGTAGGCCCTTCTAATTGTGGCGCAAATCCATTGCGCGATTTTCGCCGGGGAGAGTCTGGCTGCACTAGATGCCCGCTGCGACGCTGGGTCAATCGGTAAGAACAGGGGAATGGCCTCGGCGTCGCCATCCTTTTCTGGGACGGAAGAGGCATGGAGGTAAATCTTCAGAGCCCGGATAGGACATTGAGTTCTTTCCAGGTCTTCGTTCCCCACAACCGGTCCCAGCGCTTTGATGACCACTGGCCTCATAAGTTCATCCGGTTTCTGGGTTTTCGCCCTGAATTTAGGATTGTATAGAAGCGTGACCGTGGTCCAGTCCTTGGCGAACCGCAGGTACCGCTTGTTCCTGGCGAATGCGCATAGTTCGCTCTGCCTCGCAGCTGTGGCCATCGCCACTAAGAAAATGGTCTTCTGGGTCAGGTGAAGAAGAGACGCATTCCGAAGCGGCTCATACGGGGGACCTGAAAGGTGTGCCAACACCAGAGGGAGATTCCATTCCGGGAACAGTTTCCTGATACGAGGTCGAAGGGCTCCCAGGGATTGCATGAGACGAGTGAGGACGTGGTGTGACGTGATTTCCTGTCTGCCATAAAATGCCAGCACCGAGTTAATCGCTGAACGATAACCCTTAATGGCTGCAACCGAAAGTCCCTTGTCGAATAGGCCGACAAAGAATTCCGTGATGTCAGTGACCACCGGGTCGCAGGGGTCCAAGCCCCTTTCCTTACACCATTCAAACCACCGTTTCCACTTAGCCTCATACACCTTGATTGTGGATTGGCGGTGACAGAGCACTAGTTTCTCAATGACGCCGGAGGAAAAACCAGTATCCTCCAGTTTCCCCTTCACAGTCTCCAGGCGTGAAGACGAAGCATCCCGGGGTTGGGGTGAAGGGTTCTTCCGTTGTGCTGTGATACGATGTCGTCTCTTAGTGGCAGCTCGATGGGGTCTTCCTTTGACAGCTGTAGGAGGTCCACATACCACGCTGCTGCTGGCCAGAGCGGTGCATGTGACGTGATTTCCCGTCTGGTCCGACTTCCTCCAAGAACGGCGAAAACCCTTGATTTCGTCGGCCGTGTGCGAATGACAGATTTCACACGGATTCTCGGTAAAATCACAACCACGGCATCTTCTGCATTCAGGATGTCGATCTCCAGGGGTGAGCCGATGTCTGCAAGTGCCGTAAAGCACTGGTTTACCCATCCTACGAAATAACGGCCTTGCACAAAGACACAAGTAAACTAATTGAGCAATCAAGAGGCACGTCCGTACGCGTGCCTGCCCACGAAAAAAGTGACGAACAGCCGAATAGCGCTGGGATCGCTCACACGATGGTGCCTGGGGGCAGACTGTGGGTAGCACGAAACTCGGTTAAACTGTGAGCATTGAATGAGCATGTATCTCACGATAAGCTAAAATAAAGGTGAGGATTTTCGGATAAAGTGAAAACAGTCTTTTACGTGAGATGTAAGAGTAATGTGCTTTCGCTGATACTCATGGGAGGGGGGGGGCGTAGACAGACTGGAGAGCACAAGGGAAAGGTTTCAGGCAAAAGATGGATGATGGGGTTTGAACCAATTTGGAAATCGCTGCACTATAGAAGCGCACTATTGTGGGAGTGTTTGCTGTACTATGGACGGACTGGTTTGTCAAGGCAGGATAACACCAAGTTAATCAGATCTATATCCCTTGATGGCAATAGGGGACAACCCAGTTTGGAAAAGGTGTTCCAGGAAATTAGCCAGGGATTCCACTGAGGGGTCACAAGGGTCCACACTATTCTCTCCGCACCACTAAAACCATTTCCCCCCATTTGGCCTCATACACTTTAATAGTATATTCCCTATGGTATCGTAGCAAGCGAGATGCAACAGGAGATGAAAAGCCTGCATCCTTCAGGGTTTCCAAGCATGAAGTTGTAGAATGGATGGGCGATAAAATATCTGGCCTCGATGTTACCCGAGTAGATCTGGTTTCAGGGGTAGGTGGTTCAATCCTTCCTTCTTCAGATCCAGCAGGTCTATGAACCCAGGTGCCGTCAGCCAAAGGGGGCAATTAGTAGCCCTGGGAACACCAGATTTTGGTCAGCACTTTCTGCACGATGAAAAATGAGGAATAGGTGAACGCAAATATCTTTTCCCAGGAGATGCTGAGGCCGTCCGTGGCCCATGCTGGGGATCTGTTAATGGGGAGAGGAAGATCGGAAGTGGCGGTTGAGGCTAATAGCACGCAGATCCACCAGGGATCCACCATTTCTGAAAGACCATTTGGCAGACTCGTGTGAACAACATCCATTCCGTGGCTGGCACCTTATCTGCATGGGACAACTTGTCAGCCAACACATAAAACTTCTCTGCTATGTGCCTGAATAGAAGAATCGCATGAAATGATTGACGTAGGTCGAACTTTGTGGAAACGTCTTTGAGTGCAGGAGTGGGTTCCCTCGCCCCTCTGCACATAGTCAATAGCCACGGTATTGTGTCATGACAGCTACATGTTTATTTCTGAGAAGAACTGACCAGGTCCTCACAGTACACAATATTGTCCATAGTTCCAAGTTCACAGTTAAGCAGACTACCCTCCTTCTCCAAGTGCAGACACCATGTAAATTCCAAAGGCGAAGGTGTGGGTTAGAATTGCGGAGCAACCAGTTATACAGTTAGGCGTAGGAACGTATACGCCGATGGTGAAGGAACCCCACCACATGGCAAAAAAAGAACGTGAATATGTGGGGTGCCGTGCTGAGGTCGAAGGGAATGACTTCAAAGTAGCACGTTTGGCATCTAGAGATAAACTGATAGAGGTGGAAGATTAACGGATGCAGGGGCACATGGAGGCAGGCATTTTCGAAATCCACGGAGACGTAAACTCGCCTTGCTGAATGGACTCGCTGACCGACAATAACCTTTCTATTTGGAAGTTCTCTTTTAAAATGAATGCGTTTGAATCACAGGCTGAAAATTAGGCGTGTACCCCCATTCTTATTTGGGATGACATGCACAGGGCTGTACAAGTCCATCGTCCCCAGTAGTGAGAGTCGAATGGCGCCCTTAGCCAGAAGATGAAAAACTTCGTCCAGCATGCTGTCTGCAGGGAGATTTCACAATAATGGAGAAGGATGTGATAGGGATGGAAAGAGGTGAACAGAGGGACCAGCCGTGCTTCACAATCGACAGAAAGGCATCGACATTTCCAGCTCTCCAGGTGGTGGCGGAGTCTGTTACCACAGAGAGGAGGCAGGGTTTTGCTTTAACTAGTCAGGAACGAGGAGGACGGTAATTCTATCCCCATGAGGCCATGAGCATACACTTAGAAGGGGTCAGTGGGCCAATTAAGAAAGTGGTGGACGACTGTGGATTCACTACGTACATAAGAAACAGTGGTAACATCAAAAAAACGAAAAAGGGGAGAGATGAATGATCTGAGAGTGAATGAAGAAAAAAAAAGTAAGAAAGACACAAAAAAAAGTTTGATGAAGAAAAGATGGAAGGAATGAAGAACACAAGCGAAGGCGTCTACAAAACTCCAAACAGAGACTGATGCTGTCTACATGGGAGAGACCAGGAAGGGGATTAGAACGAGAATTGGACAGCACATGGCCAATGTGAGGAATAAAAAAGACGACAACGGCCTCACAGCTCACTGCATGGAAATGGACAGAGAAACTCACACACACGTCTAACCACATGTGTGTCCAAAAGTGATACGAGATAACAATGGCGGCCTGGACTCTGCCTGCAGGCAGAGCAGCGCGCCTAGCGGGAGCTGTATACACTCAAATTTTTGATTGAGACTTAAAACGCGGTTTTAAGAAATTTAGAGAGTGGTAAAGTGATTTAAGCATGATAACTGAAGGTAAGTATTTTGAAGATAGTAAGAAACATCGTATTGAGTGAGAGAAAGCTGGAACACTAGTGACATCGAATGCTAAAGAAGACTGACATCTGAGATGCTTGGAGTACATTGCCATTAAGTTACACGAAATGGGAGGTGTTTCCTTAATGAACATTCAAGCACCACCTTTCCCTCAAAGTGGAAAACATGGTTGGAAGAGACTAGAAGCAAGAGCTGGAAGCTTGACAGGCTTGTAAAAGCACTACCAACAAAAGAAGGGAGTCCACAACGAGCGGCAGCTACAGCTCTGAAAGCAGACGACAATGTAGTGCACACAAAAACATACAAAACTTTGTCGTAATGCCTGACGCAGATGACAGCCAGCCATTAAAAATTTGCAAGACGTTCATACTGTATGGTTTTGTTTGTGAAAATGAGCAGTAAATATATTCGTAATTCTCAGAATTGTGACCGAATTTGACGAAAACTTTCACAGTATCACGACGAACAGTTTATTCAACGGAGGAGTCTGTACATTGAAACCAATCCACACTAACGGGGTACCTTAACCATGCTGTCTGACGTTATCACAAAACTATTTTTAGAGTTTTAAACGTTTCGAAGTGTAGGAGCATGAAGTCACTTTGTTTTGGAACATACATGGGTGATGATCGAAATCATCCAAACTACTCGTTGGACATGGAGCCGACAAGCCATCAGCCAATGAGCACCTTTCGCCACTGTGACAATGCTTCCCATTGGCAGGAGAGGTCGATGGAGGATGAAAGCTTAGCAATTATTGGCACGTACACAAAATGCTGGAGTCGAGTTCGCCTAATTTTGGAAGATCGTTAGGTTTGGAAGGAGTGTGAGTGTGGGTGCTAGTGGCTTAACTGCCTGAAGAGAACAACCAGTAAAGGTTGTTGAAAATTCGCAGGTTTTGAAGTAAAAATGTTAACTTTTGGTTCAGCGTTATTTAACAGTGAGTCTTTGAAGTGTTGTTTGCTTTACTCAATAGATAGAAAATATATTCATGGCGTCGATAGTATAAACATACCTGTTACGAATTTGAAAAGAACTGTTCATCTTACAAGAAACATGAATACGACCAAATTTGTTGTAAATTTAATGGTCTACAAGTTTTTTCCTATGGAATTTTTTCCTAAAAATGGTAGGTCTGCAGATATAACCAAAAATTAATTTTCTGGTGGCCATTTTCCAAGATGGCGGCCGGAAGCGTCAGTGAAATTGTTGGCGACTTTTGGTATGTTATTCGGGTAGACTTCCTGGACACACGTGCCAGTTTTCAGCTTTGTATTTTTTTTCTACCTTTTATCAGATTTTCACCTAATTTGCCTGGCCTAAATAGGCATTGTACGACGACCTCGACGTATGGCTCCGGGGTGAATGTAAGGTGTGCACGGGCATTCTAAAAATGTAGTGATGTGGTGAGCATTCTTTTTCACCCTACATTTTCCCATGCCCTACACCGTTGCATGCTGGCATTCATGCACGATTAAGAGACATCTGGGGATTGTGTTAACGCTAGATTTTTCCAGAACACGTGTGACAGATCCCAAATCGCAAACCTTTCCATGGTTGAGCAAACTCCTTCTCTAAAGAAATAATGTTAGAAAGAAGGTTGTGATTAATTTCACGCCATTCCTGATTTTTTGCCTAATTGCATAAGCCCATAGGCATTTATAACACATTTGTGCCAAATTACTTTACATTCATTTTTAATTGGCATATTTTAATCGTGTATTAAATTTTTAGTTACGGCAAAGCTAACGCTTCTCCTAAAATGCTTCCAGATCAGAATCATGAATAGTGGCATTGACGCCCATCCTTTAAATCATTGTTTTTCTACTGCACAAAACTAAAGGAAGATCGGAAAATTAATTCTCCCACTGCTTTCTATGCTTACTAGCCCCTTCTCCGGCCCTGGGGTAATAGTGTGGCAGGAATTAAGCTGGCGATTGTTTTATTTTAGCAGTTTGGCTAACTGCTTGCTAAATTTAGCAGCCAAATCCAACTTTCTTTAGCCAAACAAACCATGCGACAAATTTACCGCTAAGAATTAAAGATGCGCTATATGGATCCATCCCCTCCCCAACCACCCAAAAAATAATTTAGCTTATTAGGTCCTGTTCTTAAAAAAAATTTGGCATTTTTACAGATTTCAATTGTCCTCTTGCCTAGGTAACTACAATAGCGTGAGTAGGAGAGGCGTTCTACTCCTATTTGCTCTCTAGAACGCGAGTCGAAAACTTTGTTGTCCTGATTTTTTGCATGTGGTGTTGGGGTTAAAATAAAGTGACAATCGAACATATGAAATACCGTCACCTAACGGTCTAGTGCGAGTGTAGGAAGCAATTTGTAGTGCCTGTAGCCTATGAGACTAACAACTCGTCAGTAACCACCAAAAAGACTAAAGGTAAAGAATTTAATTAAAATCCTTAGCAATTTGGCTAATTAGAAACGAAAATTATTAGCCAAATGAGAAGATTGTTAGCATTTTGGCGATTTGGCTACTGACAGCTTAATCCCTGTAGTGTGGACTCTTCCTCTGTCTGCTTGTACCTGCTGGTTGGAGTCTTCTCTCTTCCCCCCCCCCCCCCTTCACAGCAATTACCTAAATGGATGTACAAATTGGCCTCTCCGACATCATTCAAAAAGGGTTTAAAAATTGCCTTTTTTTTATGATGTAACATTACATTATATTGTGACGAATGATTATCTCCGGAAGTAATATTAGAAAATGGATTATGCTTTTATTTAACGGCTAACCAGGATTTTTATCAAATTAATTGCAAAGCCCATGGTGATATACAGGCAGTGTTTTTATCAAAAAGGATTGATAATTCAACAAATGTTAAAGAGTTGATCCTTGGAATGTCCCCTACAGTACCTTGATAAATCATTTTGGGACAACCAGCATGCAGTAATTCAATCAACAACTTTTTATTGAACAGTAATCATTACTCGGTGAAATTCCGTACAGTGCAAGCGTCACACCATTGCTTTCAGTTAAGTCGTCGAACTCAATGCGGATGCGGCCTTGAATTCATAGCTGTTGGTTCAAGTGGCACTCACAATATGCAAAGAAACCAACGAGTAATGATCTACTTCCCTTTTAAAATACACCCTTTTATTGCCCATCAAACTAGTGTTATAAGATCTACTTACAGGCAAAATGTTGTGAGCAGGCCTGGTGCGCTTTGACAGTTCCTTCTCCATGCTTGCTATATCCATCTTCAACGAATCCAGTGACTGCTTATCGGTCATTAGCTTCTGGTGCAAGCGTTCCATTTGGGCACGCTGGTTCGAAACTTGGGCTGCAGCACGCAAAGTACATATATTTTTAACAAAATGCTCCAAACCAGCACTAAACTCGGTTAACATTTGCATTTCATGATCTCTTGATACTTCCTTCTTTATGAGTCAGGATTAATGCAACAACTACTACGGTAATAACCGGCTGTACATTATTAGCTGCTGTTGTTCAAAAAAACATTAAGATTGATTTGTCATGAACTCATACAGACAGCAAAGAAATCTCAAGACCTTGCACCTAGAGAGTGACTCAATTCTTAACTGGTTCAGCTTCCTACACGCAGGGAGAAAAAAAAGGCGTCTCAAAACAGCATGTGACCCTCAACAATGTCTATTATTACAGCTCTTTTACATCAAGGCAGAGCCAAATGCCTTGGTCGGGTGGGGCCGCAGTGTTAAGCATTAACATGATACTTGGGGTCAATTTAGACTACATTGCAATTTTCAGCACTTTTTTAACTTGGGCATGGGAGCAAAAACATTATTTTTGTAAAATAAAAAAAAAAGTATAAAAAAAACTCAAATTCTTGCTGCCAAAAAAAACCCAACTGGGTTTAAGAAAAACTCTGAAAATTGATGATCAATACATGAACACGAAAACAAAACGGAATTTTAACACTGCTTAAAATTAGTTTTTACCATAATAAAATACTTACCTTAAAAAATGTGCGAAAATAGCTTATTTTATACTTTTCTTTGCCCAAATTAATTTAATTATTTGTGTCCACTAATCTAGTACTATCTAGCTTCCACCAGTGGCGCTGCTTCGCATTTCTTAACACGCATTGGTTTCGTAATATTGGTTTCCTAAGTTAGCGTCATCAAAAATCCACTTTTTGAATTTTAGGAGATTGTTTGTGAAGTTTCATGCTATTGCTGGTTAAAGAGGAAGAAAAACGTTTACAATTTTTGTGACTAACATCTTCGCGACTAGATAACATTTGCAACTTGAGTGTCTTCGCGACTTTGTGATATTCGACTTGGCTTCTTCGCAACTTAGCGATTTCTGCGACAAGGAGGCTTCGCGACCTAACGACTTGATTTTTTCACAACTTCTAGTTGGTTCAATGCTAGCAAGGGACTTCTGAAGAATACCGACTTCGCGATTTTGAGACTAGCGTATTTATCTACCAAAATGGTTAAATCCTCGTTAAGAAAAAAACGTTTTCATTTCATTTTTTATATTTTCCGTATCGACATTTAATTCCATATTCATGTTGTCTCTTTGTCTCGATCTTCGTCGATTGTTCACACTAACTTATCCTGTGCCGATGACTTAAAAGCACTTTTGTCGACCTGTGGCAACTTGATCGCTTTAGCCCTTTAGTCAATCACATAAGCACAGTCTTGGCTAACCGGGTGATGAATGACATTTTGCTCTCGTCCAGACGTCCCATCAGATTGCTGTGTTGGCACTGATGTGGAACCTGGCCAAACTTGCCCGATGTCCTGAGATGACGGACAGGATACACATATGTCTTTGCTTAGCGTATTACTGGGCAGACTTATTACAATCGTGCTGTTTCTTATCACCTTTACAACCTAATTTTACATTTTCATTTTTAGTTTTCACTTCACACTTTTCAACAACTTTTTCATAATGTCCCTCAATAACACTGACTTGGAGATTTTATTCTTATTTGTTGACTTGTCGCTAGTGACTTTGACAGTTTCTGTGGTGCATTCTCCTTTCTTGACTCCTTCGGTCGAGCTTTGTTAGGGTAGTCGTCGGTAGATGGCGCTGTTGGCAACTTTGCTGTCTACAAACTGCTTATCAATGCCCGCAACGGATAAGGAAGCTGCGAACTGGGAAAAAAGCTTTTCAAAGTCTCCAGATTTACTATCTAGTTGATTGGTCATGGTTTTGAAAGGAGTAGCATCTTCTGCTTTATTTACAGCTAGCGTTTATTTCCAAAAACACTATCAGCATTTCAGGATCAACACTCATCTTTCCCAAACGCTAATCCAGGATGGTTTTTCCTCCGAGAGGATCTTGCTTCGAAGTTGTTGCTTCGTACTATTATGTAATAGATGCAGATTGTAAATCGTAGTTGAAGCTTGTCAAGGTCAAGCGTAGTTACCAAAGATGGCAAAAAAAGAATGAGAAAGAAATTGTGCAACAGAAACGACATTTTAACAATGTTTTTGCCAAGAAGCACTAGGAATTTTCTTTCTTTCAGATCAATAGCGAAAACCTGGATCAAATCATGACGGCAACTAACGAAATGGAAAATAGTTACCTATTCTGCATAGAAAGGCTACACGACAGCAATTATGCTTGGTCGGTTTCAGTGTGCCCAATTCAAAAAAAAATGTATGGCATTATGTGGAGGGGACAGCAATTATGCTATATGATACGGACCTACTGTTTAATAAATTTATAGAAGAGTCTGGAAGATTCATGCTAACATTGTTGCTGACGTTTTTGCAAAGGTTAATGATCCGAAGGAGGTCTGGAACACACTACAAAAGTATGCCGAAAGGATGAGTTAAAGAAACTACTCACCTTTAAAAACTTATGGAACTGCAGGTTAAAGAAAGATGTAAAACTACATGAATAGAATACCGTAGTAGCACTGGCAAAAGGGGCCCAAACTGAGGGGTACACGGACATTATCACACGAGTTCGTCCTTTTGGTAATGGTGTGTGGCTTACCAAATAACTACACCCAGATAATTTCAAGACAAGTTCTTTCAGGAAAGAACAATACAATCTGTGATGTAGAAGCACTTCTACTGAGAAGTGTGATGAAAAGGAAGAGGTGTAGTAAATAAGTCGTTTGCTATTGGAACGGAGAGAAGATCTGTTATTAAGCATCAAAAGAAGAACAGAAAAAGAGAAACAAAGTCTATTAAGAATAGCAACAAGATGATTAAAGAAGAAGATTCATCGGACTTTAGAATACACAACAAGTCAGTGAGGCATCAAGTACCATATGTGGGAAGACTTAGTCCAATGGATAAGAAAAATAAAATAAAGCTCAAGTGGAAAAGAGAAAAGTCAAAGTGTGCTGGTACGGAAACATTGACGAGAAAGGGTGTAGGCCATTACGACAACCTTCACCCAAACCTATACAGGAGGATGTTGGGATGTTTATCAAAGCGACTAGTTCTACCTTGGAAGGATGAGAAGGTTTACGAATTGGAAGAAAATTTTAAATGTGCGTTTGGGCAAATTTATGACAACATCAAGCAGAAAGTCATGTCAGAACATATCAAGTATGAACATTATACATTGTTCCCCAACGGAATGAGACAGAAGACATCGAACAAGTCATTTCCATTACAGAAGGAAGTTGTTTGCCAATGTGTGAAGAATTCCAAACGAAAGGTGAAGACGCTATTGTTACGTCACAGATAGAATCATCTCCAGGGTCGACAAGCATCACAAGACAGAAACAATCTCCCCAAGATTGACTGGGTAAGAACAGCGAGAGGGTATTGGTGCAGCGCCCCAACCATAGGCATACATGGCCCGCTGGGTAAATGCCTCGCCTAAAGGGAGCTAGGGGAAAAAAAAGCCTCAACACCCCCCAGACAATAAAGCCCCTAAGTAAATGGTTTTAGGTTAGCATCTCCAGGTTCACCCCGCCCATAACTACACTTCCTTAGCTAGTAAGGTTCAAAATTGAGCTGGTTTATCTAAACGAGCATTAGTTTGTTTCAAATGACAAGTCTCCAAAAAATTTATTTAAAAAATAGGTTGAAATTAAGAGCAATTCCACGCCCCGAGTATGGATTCTGTTACCGAACTAGCACATTTGTGACATCCTGTCTCTCCGTTTGCTTTGATTTGCTTAAAAGATGTACCGTTTTCTTAAAAACTTGTACAACTTGCTACTTAGACAGTGACTTTAAAATTGTGAGCAATTCCATGTTCCCAGCAGTATTACCCTAGAGAATTTGTACCTTTATGACACTTGCTCCGTTTGCATTTAATCATGGACTTATATACTATCACACTACGTGTACTACGTGTTAATCGTGGGCTTCCAGCTCCATGATTTAATTTAGTATGCTGTTTTTCTTAAAAACTGATACGACTTAACGAGATTAGAATTGTGGGTGATTCTGCGAACATAAGTTTAGTATAGGGAGATCTCAAAAATTGGACACAAATGTTCTGGACTTTTTTGAAGGAGAAAGCTACTATTTTCCTAAAACTATCGTTCTAAGTATGTGAATTGTAAATGGAGAGAGTTTAGTAAATACACAAAGCTATTATTTAAATAAACTTCTTGGAGCTGTAAATCCCTGGGGGTGTTTTTTTCTGGGGCGTTTTTTCCTGGGGGCATTTTTACCTGGGGGCCTTTTTCCCAGGGGACATTTTTTCTGGGGGCGTTTTGCGGGGAGCCTGAAATAAAAATGCAAATGGTGCAACAGGACGAGGAGTTTCACCAAGAAGTCAAAGGAGGAACAGCTGACATCTACACGTCAGAAACGTAGGTCAGCAAAGCAACCAGTTACGTCTTTCTCGAAAGAGAGGCAGGCTACCCACTAAGTGCTTAGGGGCCCTTTGTATTTTCAAGCCTGACCACGAGTGGGGGTTATGTTGAGAAAAAACAAGCGAACCTTTTGTTTAGAAGAAATGACTAACAGTACAGTCACACGCTTACAATCGCTACATTTAAATGGCCACAAGAAAGTGCATTTAACGATGCGCTTTGAAATCCGCATCAAAAAATGGCACCCGTTTACAAGAAGCAATATCGCGATTAAGGCCATACCGCTAGCAAAGGCGATTGGGCCAAGTGCGATCAGACAACCCTTCCTACCTGCCCTCCCTTTGGCAAACAGTGGGCACGTTCCATGATGCATATAGTAAACTAGGTCAGCTCAGACCTGAGTAACAAACACAATCAAGTCTTAGAGGTCTTCCTAGTCATGTACACTTATTTTAAATTTATTTACCTAAATTACGAATGGCACCAGCACAAATTACGTGGGCGCCGTAACTGTGTCCACCAGTTTTACCAGGTGTTCGCCAACGTCTCAATGACGATGCGATTCAGACCCTCAAACCACCACTGTGAAGCGCTTTGGGAGAAAGCGCCACGAACGGGTGTTTACAAGACCCACGGAGGCGATCTGCATCCCTCTGAAGCACTTCGAAGTGGTCATGTAAACGTAGTGATCGCCGAACTTGCGACTGTAGTCAGTCGGTAAGAAGATGTTCGTGCTAGGACGTTTGCTAATAGCGCAAACTAGGTAGGCATTGTGATAGTGACAGTTTTTAGACAGATCTAATAACTAATACTCATGATGAACTATTAGCCTACGTACTTGACAAACCATTCAGTGAATCAGCGTGACAGCTGTATAATGTACATCGGAGCGACACCAGACTGGATAAATACAGTAATGACAATGCCAACGAACATCGTACCTCTACACGGATATTGACACGGTAATCACGGCTAACGATAGCTATTCTTCTGTTTTCCCATGTGTTCAATACGGAAAGGTGCCAGAAGTGATCTTTCCAGTAAACATTCTTAGTTTTCCATGTTTTAGTGCATAAATCTGGCACGACGTTAACGCATTGATGACCAAAAGCGATATAACAAGATGGCGGCACTGCCTGCATTAATAAGGAATACGAAGCAGCAGCGTCCCTAGCGGGAGCCAGATAGTACTCGATTATTGGACAAATAATTAAATTAGGCCTAATTTAATTTGAGCAATGAAAAGCATAAAATAAGCGATTTTAGCACATATTACTGAAGGTTAGTATTTTGCAGATAGTAAGAAACTTATTATTTATTCTTGTGTATACATCTGCATCTCGTTACGGCTAAATAACAAAGAAAAAATTTCACTAAACTGTAAATTTTACCCGCTTACAATATGGCTTTTTCTAAGGTAAAACAAACTCCCAACTTCACCACGCCATCATTTTGCTGATGCGTCACTAAGTAAGGGTGGCACGATTATCAAAATGATTGTGATCCAAATGTATACTCATATTTCAAAAACGAGAAAATCGACAGTTTCCTTTGGTGTTGATACAGTATATCTGTGTTCGTATTCGTAGGAAAGTGAACATGCACAATTTCAAGAAAGAAGATCTTCCAACAGGGCAATAACTAGCAAATTTTCTTCAAGTATTATCTTCTTGGTTTTGTGTGTGTGTCCTCCACATAATCTTGTTTACGATTTAAATACTGCAGCAGTTGGCGTAGCCTTCCATATTTAGAAGGCATGGATGCTGTAGCCCACTTCTGCTGTAGTTGGTCAGTGAGTTCTTGTTGCACGATATTCAGGATTGTGTCGTTAGAAGGGGTTGCAGGTTTGTAAGAGGTGTCGTGGCATTAGCAAAATGTTGAATCGCTATCTATAACTCCACGACACCCTTTATGAACTTGCAACCCCCATCTAAAACCAAATCCTGAATATCGTGCAACAAGAACTCACTGTCCAACTACAGCGGAAGTGGGGTACAACCCCCATGTCTTGTAAATATGGAAGGCTATGCCAACTGCCGCGGTATTCAAATCGCAAACAAGAAGATATAGAAGACACATACACACAAAATCAAGAAGATAATGCTTGAAGAAGACCGACACACTGTATCAACACCCGATTAACACTACGATTCTGAAATACAGGCTAACATTTAGATCCCAATCATGAGTTGACATTTTTAAAGTAAAACACCGCATAGGTTATTGATACATTGATAAGATCGCGAAAACGTACGTTAACTATCTAACCTTTTCGCACATATTGAATTATTGAACTTTACTTCAATTGCAAAATTCATACTTGTATGCAATGTTACACTCGGCAGGGTTTCCCAATCACATTGGCAACGTCCTAATGACACCTGTGATGACAGAAGGAGTTAATAAAACCAAAAACTAAACAATTGCCACAACTAGATTGCGCTGGCTGACAGGTGGCGTGTATTCATTGCGTTATTGATATTGCGTTCTTAAACCAAGCAGAAGATTGCAGGTTGCGTCCAAATTTATTTTATCAATAAAAATTATAATCACTAAAGTTTAAATGCCGATGGTAAGGTCAATTTACTTTGGTTTTCGTTCATACGGTATTAACTTAAGTATTGCTACGCAGTAACAAATGTGTTCGTTTTTGATGGCATTTACTGGCACTCTCCTCAGGCTTGGGCAATGAGAATCGCATGCACCGACAGTCCAATCTACTTCAACGAACATCAGTATTTGAATTTCCCTCCTCACTCTCCGTACCACAGTTGGTTCTGTGATACGAACACAAATTTCTAGTGCACAAGCAAATTTTGAATAATCGAGCCCACGCAACCATAACGAACCGTGCATCGACCGCACGCATGTCAAAAATTCCACCGCATATTCTTTATCCACTTTGTGAAGTATTTGTGCAGTTTGTAATAATTAGTTAAAACCTGTTAGTTGCATTCTGTGTAAAATTACATTATATTAGTGTATAAAGATAGCCTATACTAAACTGAGTTTGTATTTGACGCAAAGTTTTTTTTATATAAACGGTGAAAATTTTGATGAAAAATAAAAACAAAAGTTCCTGGTATACAGTCAATTTTGCTGAGAATTTCTCTGGCAGAAATTTGTTCTCCTGATAGCATACCAAATTCGTCCAATCACAACTGACTTACGGCGATAACACTTACTTCAGTAGCTTTCAAAAATCATGTTCATTGGCTAAAACAAAATCAGTAAGGGAATATCCTGTAGCTCTCATTGGTCGACGGACTTTAATATACAAAACATGTCCAGTGGTTACGAGCGTCACTCCCTTCAAATGTTACGATGTCGACATGTTTTGGTAAGTTCTTTGCATTCATTTCAAATAAAAAATGCATTTTCCTACCAAAAACATGCCGGAAGGCCTTTCTTTGGAAAATGCACTATGTCTATCGTTTGCTAACCTACCAACGCTTTTAGTCACACATAGAAGTCGCTACCACTGGCGGAGCTCGGCTGCGTCATTAGGTCTAACCATGGCCTAACGTAACCAAGCAACAAATTCGGAGCACAGTTTTTTTTTTATTTATCACTCTCCACTGTAGTCGGTATTTGATTTTTTTTTTTTTTTTACTTACT
Organism: Lithobius niger; assembly: GCA_023313725.1. Taxonomy (NCBI): domain Eukaryota; kingdom Metazoa; phylum Arthropoda; class Chilopoda; order Lithobiomorpha; family Lithobiidae; genus Lithobius; species Lithobius niger. The sequence goes on from JAHWFP010273488.1 coordinate 87,222, forward strand.
CTTGAGATTTTATAAAAAGTCTGAACACGAACTACGCTATATTTACTAATTTATTATTACGTAATTGATTTAAAGTAAAACTGTTTGGAGGTGTGCACCAATGAGACATTCTTCAGCGGTAGTGAATATCAATTTTATGTCTGGCGGCTATGGTACAAATCGGCGTGCCGATATTTGGAAGGCCGCTGCAACTTTCAAAATTTTTTAAAATCTGCAAAATTTATGCGTGCAGAATAATGAAAAATAACGAGAAATTCTGCAACAAAATACCTCGCGAGCTATTGGAAATTATTACATTTTTTTTCACCACTCGTGTTTTGGCCCATTAAACTCACTTATGCTATTTACTGGCATACAATTTCCCTCATGCTTCGCACTTCTGAAATTAATATCTGTTCTGAGTTTAAAGAGGCAGAACACCCGGGTGGTAAAAAGGTATCGATAATTTTCTTAGCTCTTGGAATATTACGTATGATAATCTCCTGTTAAACAATGTACTCTTATTTACCGCAAGAACTTAGGTACGAAACACCTACCCCCCAACATCTCCACATCATTGTGCTGAATGGTACGACTTTTTCCAACCTTTGGATAAATCCCTTTTCAAATGTAGTTACTAAAATTATAATTGCATCACTTTTATACAATTGCAACTATAATCTTCCCATTGTCAATCAATTATAATTACAACCAAGGCAGATGTAAGGGAGGGGACTGTTGCCCCTTTTAAGTAAATAAGTTCAGCAATTGTGCGATTTTATCAAATGAGTGCAAAACACAGTTGAACCTACATATAATGATAGGCTTCGTATTTCCCCAAAACAAACCTTGTTGTAGATTGCCGTCAAGCTTTCTGGCCGTTCGAAGTCGCGGTTTCAAACGCCATCTCTTTTGCCAAGTTAATCCCACCGAGCAATAGTTCCAAGTGACCCAAGATGCTATGAGGGGTGTTTGTTTATCTCTTTGGTAAAAATTTACATATTTTAGACATAAATTTAATTTTAGCAATAAATAAAAGATTTTGTTAAAACTAAATTTATAACTGTCGTAAGTAAATTTTCACCAAAAACTTAAGATAATCAACAAACACTAATCATAGCATCCGGTGTCATTTTAAACAATTCCTCAGTGGTATAACTTGGCTAAAGACATTGGCGTTTGAAACCATGACTTCAAACGGATAAAAAGCTCGGCATCCGTAACACGTTTTGTTTTGAGGAGATCTGAAGCAGTTTCAGCCCTCTGTATTTTATACAAACAGACTGAATTTTTATTCTCCCTAAAAGATTTCAGAGTAAAATTTGAAAAATTTCGCGAAGATTTATGCAACCTGTTCATGCTGAAGTTACGTATGATGGCGACACGCACATCTTGGCTACAAAACTTTGCCAGTAAACATAAATAAACAGAAGCAACAGAGTTACTGTTTCGACAATGGTGAACGTAACTATGACGCGTCAACAAGACAGGAGATCGGTAAGGTTTATACTCCATCGTAGAAACTAACCACACTGTTGAATCAATCATACGATTTTGAACATATAAACGGCAAAGAAAAATCTAAAACATTCTTGGATAGTCATTCTAGAAGCTTAATTTGATGTGATCCATTAATTCACTAAACTGGACATAAACATAACTACCACCAATCAGCTGCCGAAGCGTGGTAGCCATTTACTTGTAGTCATTATCCTTAAAACAGAAATGCTCTAATTGAGCCGACCACCGAAATGACTAAATCACGCAAACTAAACAGAAGACTAAACACATAATTTTTCTCCCCCAGAGTTAAACAAGCGACTTTTTAGATAAAAATCCCACGCAACAAATTCTTACACGAGTAAGGATATTCGATAAATTTCTGGCACTGCCTCATAGAATGTTTTACATTTTTCTCTGCTTTTCCGTGTTGTAGGGAGCAATCTAAGTGACTGCCCACACAGAAAACAAAATCAACGTGATTGTGTTTAGGAACTTGTCAAACAGAAAGATGTACGTACCAACGGCCAAGAGCCAGGATCAAAGGTAACGTGCAGGGTTGTCAGAGGGGAACACAGCACAAGCTAGAGCAGGGTTGAACACAGATTGGGTATCACGTATGACATGGTTTGAGAAACAAGTCATAATTTGTCGTTATAATTATTTTAATATCAGGGTAAAATTAAACTAAATATTAACTCATCTCCGCCGACAAGCTAATCCACTGACGAAAGATAACCTGAATTAAACAACGAAAAACTAAGTTTGCATGCACGGCAGGCTAGCCAGTATTGGTTCATCTAGCACCTCTGCTAATGTATTCTGAACATAATTTAGGAGTAAGCCATCAAAAGGGTATTGTTTTACCATCCCACTCAGAAGTGTGCAACCAACGACTAACTTCTGGAGATTAAACTTAAAACCCTATAATCCACATGCCAACGACCAAGTCAAACGGGAGGAACTGACGTTATGACCACCACCATTTTTATTTTTGTTTTGTGGCGTGACTGAAGACGTAAGCCAGATATGGTGATTAAGCCGGGTTTTTTTTTTGGTCATTAAGCAGCTGAGTGCATGCATTGATTTGGCAAGCTTAGCGATGAACCGTTAGCCAGGTTAGTTGTACAGCGACGTCTTGAACCATTTAACGTGTTAAGTTTGAATACTATCATCGCTAGGTATGATGTTTGTCATGCAACTAGTCAGTTACACAGGCGTCACTAAAGGATGCTGGTCATTTTGTAAGTCTGAGCCATGGCGGCTGCTTACAACCAATTACAAGACGATGAGGACCACAGACTTTCATTATTGGACCACAAATGATCAACTTCAAGATGAAAGCATGCTCATTTACCTTTCACATAATCAATCTCGATCTGCGAGTCCTCCTTCTTTGAACTCCTGTCTGTAACTGCACTCTGAATATTTGAGTTATATAAATACGACGACGAATTGGTCGCCCGCTGGTTAGGAAACCGGGCTAGCCGCTCCTGTCCTTCAGTGACACTATCGTCAAAATGATTTGGCACCTCGAGACTACACTTGGGGACACTTAACTTAAGCTGAGAGGGGTGGGAAGATGGGTGGAAAAGGTTAGACATAGTGGAGCTACAAGCAAGAGAAGATAAATCGTGGTGGTGGATGGACAAGTCACCTGGAAGGGAAATGGGAAAAGAAGGAGTGGAGCAGGAAGGCCTGAAGACCCGACCAGCGGGAAAGCTTTCCACACAGCACTGTGTTTGAAAGGAGGGTTTCAGCGTCCGCACGGCGGAGAAGGAACCACCACCAGGGCTAATTGAAACATGGAAATGAGATTTGAACGGATGTTGGCCGCTATACGACACCGTACCGCCCGACGTATTGATTCTGATTTGAGGCTGAGGGCTTGACGACGGCGGCTGTAAGTGAAGCTTCACAGTAGTACTGTGAGTGCGTGCCGTCGAGCCACCACGCAAATTTGGACAGGTGGTGGCTGACGAGGCGGTTGCTGCAGCCGCGGGGGGCAGTAGCACGTCATACTCAAATAACGACACATGAGGAGTCACGGGATTCACGCTGAGACTGGTCACGTGCCGCACAGGTTGGCGTAGCTGTGGCGACGACATGGACGCACTCACCCCACTGCTGCTGCTGCCACCGCCCAAACGGCTATTCACGTACGCCTGCGCACGTGGAACCGAAGAGGAAGAGCACAGTGAAAAACGAGTCATTCCTGATGAACTAGACGTACCTTGGCAACTGACACGCACATCATAGTCATATCGGTACGTCCCGTGTTGAGCATAGTGAGAGGGGATCCCACCTGACGGCATCGACATCGGCATCTGCGAAGTTGAAGTTGGCGGGACGTATAACTGACCTTGAGGGTTGTAGTCAAAGGACTGGAAAGGTTCATAGCTGTTGGGAACCACAGGTGCAGACTTGGGAAGGCGCGACGAAGCAGACTGATAACCCGTTGATGAACTCACAGGCGGTGACATTCCAGACACACTGGCACTTCGCACATTACCCATCACACGAGGGTCATACGGATGGGGACTGTAGTTCATATTTGGACTATAAAGCCGGGTGTTAACCGGTGAACTGTTACCATTTTGCTGTCTCACTGAAACCGAACCAGGGCTGCCTTTAGAATAGTTTGTTTGCCGGTAAGACTGCTGCTGGTACACATGGTGGACTTGGTGGTTCGATTCGAAATTGTTGTGGATGACATCTTGGTCAGGTTTCACATTAATAGACAACTCGCTGATGGGGCCGTACATGTAAAGAGGACTCTGCTTGCTCAACATTTGGAAGCATCGCTCGTAGTCATGAGGATACTGCAAACAGAAAATCAATGAGATTGCATCAGGCTGATGGAAAACAATTTTTCAGCATAAATTCAAGGAAATGGGGCGCTTTCTGCTGCTAAGCAAGAAGTGAAACGTATACATTCCCCCTAACACTATCTACTTCCCAAGTTTCAGAGGGATAAACCATGACAAAAAGAATCTTTAAATTCTTAGTGAACAAACAGAAATATGCTAGGGTTGTTTCACAGTTTTCCAGGAGACGAAAGGGGAAGGAGAAAAAGGGCGCATATAGTCCTCAACTCAGTCTTTATTTGAAATGACGAGCAGGTATTGAGAGTAAACAAATTATTTTTCGGTGACGAACAATAGTCGTTAACTGTAGTGGTTCTATGAAATTCATGTAACTCGACATGTTTTTTTTTTCACTTTTGAATAGGTTTTTAGAAAAATACTACACGATAGGCACAATAAGGCATTTTACACCTAACTTTCAGTTTCTTTTATAATACCAAGGAAAAAATACACGATGTACTTTAACACGACAAACTTTTTAGCCAGTTTAGCCAGTGCGGGTGTGTTACCTCAAGACCTCGAGGGCATTCGTTGATTAAAAAGTTTGTAATTCTTTTTTTTTTTGGAAGCTAGTAATATTATTAACAACAAAAATGTTAACACAAAAGTGGGAAACCAAAAATCTTAAAATGTTAAACAAGGGGCTACACCTACTATCTAGTCGCATTGGTCTTCTGTACAGTTCGTCCACTTCCAATGTTCAGGCGCACACCTCTATCATGCACTACAACAGCTATCTCTATTATATAATCTAAAAACAATAACCATCAGAATTGCCCGTTACAAATGTGTTAGCTTTTTAGCTTATTTTACGTTTTAGGCATAATTGTCAGCGTTTAGGCCTAATTTACAACTTTAATTTCGTAAGTAGCAACTAACGGAGATATTTGGATTGTACACAGTAAGCCTATTCATTTTTGCATCACGGTATGCCTCAGCGCACACAGTTACAGAATGCAATGTAATGCGCAACGTAGCCTAATATAGATCAGTGGTAGTAGGGACGGAACAGGAGAAACGCTGCAGCAGCGACTCGTAACGACTATTGACGTTGCCATGGTAACGTGATTTTAGATCTAATTTTCATTTTTAGGCCTAATTTGTTTAACGGCAGTTTTGGTTTCGTACGTAGCAGATAGGCCTAATGGAGAATTTGGTTCGATCGTAAGCCTATTCATTCATGCAACAATGCGACAAGACTTTTTTAAACAAAGCTAAGATGTTTTTGTTTTTAGGGCTGCGTTAACACACATATTTAGGATTTCAATTCGACGATGAAATGTTATTATTTAATTTAGTTACGTCGAAGAAGTCTATTATCTATAAGGAGGCAACGATGTTTTAATTTGCCATGTTATTTAACTAACTTTTGACACTGAATCGAACGTTGTAAACAGTGGTCGCCAATTTCTGGTACCGTTGCGAAGTTGAAAAAGCGACGGACGGACGGACAAAGTTGTTGCAATAGTCTTCTCAGCCGGTACGGCTGTACAGAAGACTAAAAGAAAGGAAAATAACAATTTTTTTCAAAAAAGTGGGAACTAAAGGGAAAAAGTGGAATGATTTTATGCTGATATACAGACTTAAAGAAAGGAGTTCCAGCCACTTTAAAAATTACAAAGAACATTCCTTATCAACAAAGATTAAATCTGAGGTCCATTACCTAAGCTACTTAAATATCACTATCCACTCTTACTCGTAGAAACATAAGAAACACTACTACGTGGAGTGGCAAATCTGGCAATTCAAAGTAGGAAACATGGTCGGAAAAAAATCGAAGCAGATTAGTATTGCTTTGAATATAACGATTTGGCAAACTGTATTGTATTGTAGATGACAGGTTGGTGAAAGACCTCTTAACTACAGAAAGTTTATTTTAACCCAAAGAGCGGCGGCGCACAATCTAAATCATGGTAGGGTCCGATAATAGGCATTTACATACTATGCCCCTCATTGGGTTAAAATAAACTTCTTTCAGTTAATAGGTCTTTCACCCACTTGTTATGGGCATCCACACATATCCTGCACGAAACAATAGCCTACAATTAGGTCGCCAAATCGTTATATTCAAAGAAATCTACTAATCTGCATGGATTTTTTCTGACCAGGTTTCCTACTTCGAATTCTGGCCTATAAATCAGATAACTACTTACGGAGCTTGGTCGTCTCACATACAACGACCAAGACTGACAAGTACATATTTACGGCTAGCAGCCCGTTTTCAGTCATTAACTAGATTAGCCTTTTCAGTCCAAGACAAGACTGTTCGTAAAATTTGTAGAAACTATGTCTGTTTAATTCCTTTGTGAAAAAAATAAATAAAAAATAAAAGCTGCAGCCAATGGATCTTTTACCTATGTTTAACACAATGAAAAAAATTCGACAACTTCAAATTTAAAAATGACTGGCCAGAATTATTTTTGAATGCAGTTACTTCTTTTTAATGCAACTACCCACTGACCTGTTGGACACAAGCGTACACCACATCCTCAGGAATTTCGGGAAACCTTTGCTTCAGTTTCTGTACTAAGGCCTGCATTGCATTGTCGCCTGTGGCCATCATGCTCAGCCCAGGAGAGATGGCGTTCGGCTAGTAGTTGGCAAACTGCCACAGTTGCTAAACACAACAAAAAAAAAAGACAATCAGATATTTATGCCAAGTGTGCCTAAGTTTTAAAACTACAACAAAACGTTTACTTCTGAAAGCTAGGCGCAAATATACAGCCAATTATTACTGTCATACATTGGGTACATAAGTTTACACTCCACCGCTTTACGTCAATACCAGCTTCTAGCACTTGAATAAGGCTGGTGAGCTTTGTTTTTATAGCATGGCAGAACGCCTACAAAGTTCATGTGACTAAAAACTATTCTTGTATAGCCAACATTTGTTTGTTTTAATCCCCTCTTTCCTTAGCAGTTCCCATTTTTTTTTTGGTTGTCATTTTATTTACGCTCTTTTGTTTCACCAGGTTTATGAATTCTTCCAGGCATTTTTGCACCTCAAATACCGTTTAAATATTTTGTTTGTTGGATACTAGATCGCTTTAGCAATGGTGCTGATTATTTGTGTTATTGTTTGGTTGCATGTTTGCTTATGCCAGCATTGTTTGCCGATGACGCGATTACCGTACATATTAAACCCCAAGGCAAAGAAAGCAACCCCCCCCCCCCCCCATAAAATGCTTTCAGGTCAAAATAGTGGAATTGATGCCCATCACTTAAATCGTCGCTTTACTGCTGCAAAAGTAACTAAAATGTCATGCTGTAAATACAAAAAGAGTGGAGAAAATGAATGCCTAACTGCTTGATACGCTTATTAAACCATTCTCCCTCACAGGGTTAATTGTGGACTTTTTCCACTGTTTACTTGCAACTACAGTAATACTGGCCCATTCTCCCTCCCAGGGGTAATAGTGGACTCTTCCTCTGTTTACTTGCTGCTGCAGCAAGGCTGACCCCTCTCCCTACCAGGTGTAATAGTGGATTCTTCGTCTGTTTACTTGCAGCAAGAATTTATAGGGTTGGGGAGGAGAGTTTTGGAAAGACCTACTGAAACGTCTTGGATACAGTCGTATTAGTTCAGTCTTAGTTTATAGAGGGCGCTACGTGTTTTGTGTGGGAATTTCTACTCAGTTTTTAGCCTAAAATTAAATTAAACTAAACGAAACTAGATTAAGTTTAATTATTATTTAGCCTAGCTTAGTTGTAATTTAGTTTATTTTAGATTTGGGCTGAAAAATGAGCAAAAATTATCAGATGGAACATGTGGCGCCCTCTGAAAACTCGGACTGAACTAATGGGGACCGATATAACGTGTTTCAATAGGGACTTTTAGAGTTACAAATTCTCCTCCCAAACCTATAAATTCTTGCTTGCAGCTGCAGTAATGCTGGCCCCTTCTCCCTCCCAGGGGTAATAGTGGACTCTTCCTCCGTTTACTTGCTGCTGCAGTAAGGCCGACCCCTTCTCCCACCCAGGGGTAATAGTGAACTCTTCCTCTGTTTACTTGCTGCTGCAGTAAGGCTGACCCCTTCTCCCTACCAGGTGTAATAGTGGATTCTTCCTGTTTACTTGCAGCTGCAGTAATGCTGGCCCCTTCTCCCTCCCAGGGGGTGATGGTGGACTCTTCCTGTCTACTTGACATAGACTTTAACATAGGCTTTTAAATTTAAATAGATTACTTTTTCAGCCACAGTACTTGGACAGCTACAGAACCTCACGACAAAGAAAAAAATTCCAATGCGTGGGTTTTGTGAGCAATCTATGGTAACCGTTAACGAGTACAGCCAAGTGGTCCGCGTCCCAGTCGCCAAATCAAGTAAATACCATTACCGTCTGTCCAAGTTACATTTCTCGGACCCATAC
>JAHWFP010273489.1:0-40251 GCA_023313725.1 Lithobius niger
AGAAGCTCTCTTCATTAAATTCCGAAAGTCTTCGATCAAGGGATGGTTCGCAAGCTCCGGTTTTTCGGCGATCAAGTGCTTTATGGTGTTGGCCGTCCCAGAATAAGCTAATTCAGCGTGGGAGTTAGCACGCATTGCAGCACAAAGAATGGCCTCGTCCTCCTCATAGAATGACATGGGTACTGAAATAGAAGAGGGGGTCTTCAAAGTCCAATCAGCCTCCATCGTTTGATACGCAGGAATGTACTCAGCAGCTTCGAAGGTTTCGAACCGACGCTTGTTAGGAGCAACCCTTCCGGAAGACCGGAAAAAATGCTTCTTGAGTTTCGGGTCGTGAGGGGGGAAAAGGCTTTGAAACTGAGATTGGCTTTTCATGTTTGCGAGTCAAACTTTCTTGGTTCAAGAGCTGACGAAATGCGACGGCAGGTTGAGGCATATGGAGCGGAGCTACACGCTCTCCCCCAGAGTTGGCAAGAGTGTCCAATGGGGGATCATCCGGATTAACTTCAGGGGGAACAAAATCCTTGCAGTACCCCTTCGAATCAGAGAGGCTACGAATCAGTGCAGAGTGAAAAACGTCCCAGCGAACAAAATCCGGCCCTTCTTCAAAAATGTCAGTTTGAGAACCCGCAGCCGGCGTCTTCCCTTTAATTTTTCCAGTCTTTACATCCGAAAAATCATCAGTACTCGTAGATGAGTCATATTCGTCCGGATATTCAGAGTCTACACGCCCGAAACGGCGGGAATCAACAAAATCCACTTTCCGGCTTTCCAAAATTTCATGTCGCGAATGAGACTGATCATGAGGGCGTTTACATTCGGGATGCTTGGATTCATTAAAATCATCATGCCGAGATTTGTGATGCAGCTCCGGGATGTAGTCTCGTTGCCTAATGGGCGAAGCCAAATGGCGTTTAGAAGAAGCACTAGATTTAAGCAACGTTTTGTGGCCAACATGTGGTTTTACTGTCGCATGGTGCATAACTGAAGACCCACTGTGTTCAGTACGTGAGGGATGAGTATTCAACGAATCACTACACAGACGTTTTGATGAACAGTTTATTGTAAATTCAGAATCGTCCTTCAATTCCTTGGTGGGAGATTTACTAGCATGGCGTTTGGGCGTTTTGTTGGCATCCGGGCGTTTGGACGTATCATTGGCAGTTGGGCGTTTATGCCTGTTGGCGTTTTGTGAGCCAACAACGTCGTGGCCTAAGGGATCCTTAGATCAACGTTTGGGCGAATTATTTTTACGATCATGATACGTGCATTCGCCCTTTAAGATTCCCTTCGTTCCTTTCGCGGATGGAATCTGATATTTTGGTGACTTTGGAAATTTTTTCCCCGTTTTTAAACGATCGATCTCCGATTGGGGCGACGCAATCGTATTTTGCAACGCCAAAATTGGGTCTCTTTTTTCTTGGGTGTCACCATTACCCGTGGCAATTCCCGACTCCTTCTGTGTCTTTTCTCGACAAGGAGATGAACGGGTTGGGCAAGATCTAGTATCACCCAAAGGTTTGTGCGTTTTAGATCTTTCAGGAGCTTTTTTATTTTCAACCACTGCTCCACCCGGTTTACAAAACTTCGGCCCGAACTTGTCCGCTTGAATTGAAACCACTGCCACATCAGACCCTTTGCCATGCTTTTTATTTTTATCCACCACATCATTATTTACCTTACTTTCTTTCTTCGTCGACTTCTTGATTTTTGAAACATCGTCCGTCTTCTTGGCGCAACGAGCTTGACATTCGGCTGTAAGAGAGCCGCCATTTTGTGTATCGTCGGCTACGACCTTGGGAACGCTAAGCTGAAAACGCGGGTTTTGCTCAACAGATGGCACCGCTGACGGAGGCAAAGCAGCCGCTTCTTTTAACTCCATTAATTTTATAATGCGGTTTTCGAATGCATCGAAGCGTTTATCAACATTAGAATTAACTTCGACAGACACGGTCGATCGCATAATGTACATTTGAATGTTCATATCGGCTTTAGTTGCTTTTCTCACCTCAGAAATAACCATTTGCAAATTACTTTCTTGTAACGGCGTGTCATCGCCGAACGGGAACGAGTCCGACGGAGAAAGCACTACCTCGGTTTCCATGGCAACGGCTGGGGCAACCAGCTAAGTAGGGGGATTCCCCGAACGACTAGCGATCGTCTCATCAGACAGGAAAACTAAAGGCGCATTCACATCCGTACTCAAGGCTTGTAAACGAACATCAAGAGGTGTTTTAACCGCTGACACACTAGAATTGGAAGCCACCGAACCACTTCGACGCCCCTCACTCAACTTACGTAGATCCGTCTTCCTCCAACACTTTAAAATCTTCTTTACCAACGGCGAGTCGTGTAGTTCACAAATTTCACACTTTAAATCTTGAAAATTACAATTCCTGCAATTCCTGCACGCTGGATGCAAGTCGTCCGGAGTTTTCTTGCAGGTACAAATCGGAAACACTTTCCCGGAGGTAATTAACTCGCTCAACTTTACTGCGTCCGCCATCTTGGCGTTTTAAAGCGTTTTGGCGTATTTTATTCGAACAATAGCAAAACTGAGCAGCCGTGTGTTCAGCACGGATGCCCGAAGTGAAGTGATCTACCAAACACTGTAACAGTGTTATAAAGGGACGCCATGCGCGATCCTAGCGGAGGATTAGCTAAACTAATCAACTGAGATTTAAAAGGATGAGTTTTTAAATCTGTATCGGGCATTTTAAATAGCAAATCAGGTGATTTAAGCAAAAACTGAAGGTTAGTATTTTGCAGATAAAAAGAAACATTGTTTTCCATACAAACACTTTTTTTCTTTGGCACTCCAGCGCCAAAAGACCTCGCATTTCAAACAAGCATATCTGCACGAATAATGGACTTAAACGACCCATCTTTGCAGTCCTTATAGCCCTACACTTCTGCTAAAATCCTGCGAAAACAGAATTGTAAAATTCAACACTGTTCCACATCAATGTGAAAAACTCTCTTAACTGGGCCATAGTGCTCACAACTTCCGGTCGCCGTTATTCGAAAGTTATGTACATTTGTATTTATTTTCATGATTTTCTTTTAGGCAAAAAGCCTACTCACACTAGCTTAGTTGTGTCAATAGGAGTGGCTGCAAGTCGGCACTTAAACTCACATACATGTTGGATTACACACTTAGAACGATATTTTTTATTTGTATTTGAATGATCACAAATGTCAAGAAAAATGTCCGACTTTCACAAAACTAATTAACTGCTTCTGCAATACTTCTTATTTAAATGCGTTATAGCATTCTTACTAAGCTAGTACTTAATCTTTTAATAATTTAACTTGCCCCTTGAACCCTACCAAGAGCTCGACGATTTATTTTAAACTTTAATTTTAACGGACACAAATTTTGTTGTAAATAGTTTTCACTAAAATCTCCAGTAAAATCGCCGATTGTGACCACCATTCCCAAGCCAAAACAACTAGCTTACCTTCTATTAAACATGTAAATAGATCTGAGCATTCCTTCAGTTAAATGCATTCAATCCAGTTTAATTTAAAAGGCTTTCACTTTATTAATCAAGTAAAACTTGAAATACACCTTCTTTTCCAAGCATTGTATCCTTCAAAGCTGCTCCAAACCACCCGTTTGCAAAACTGCCGGCTCCTCCCACTTTCCATTGTTCTCTTGGCCCACAGCCAATCAGAAGGGCGCAGCTATCCTCGACGTCCAAGCTTGGTCTGGCTGGATCCTCCCTGCTAGCATAAAAACCCCAAGCAGTTCTCAGTCCTTAGCACAGCTCAAAGATCTCAAGCTAGAGGTGGTCACGCCGATCAGGAGTGGAGATGTCACGGTCCGAATGTTGCCATGCCAGGCAATTGGTAGTGGTTCGTATTTAGTTTAAACTTGCAAGTTATTCTTTAGGCCCCATTCTAAATTATTAGTTCAAATTTAACTAACCTCTAGCTTCAAGAAAATTATGGGTTTAACTTAGCCCATCGTGAGTTCTGGACACAGTTAAACCATAACGTCAGGGTGGTTCCCTTCCTATCAACCAATGTCGATCTTGTTTATTTTATATGCTTTAACTTAAACAAAAGTCTATCTTAAATTGCTAGTGTTTGTCGCGGCAGAACTAGTTCAGATTTAAAAAGAAGTTTAGTTTGATCTTGAGAAAGTACCTCTTGAAACAAAACTGTAGGCCTGATTTGTAACTTTTAGGAGTTTTTAAATGCCAGTTGTTCTCCAGTAGTCTAATTGCTAGCGTTAAATAATATGTAGCCCACTTTTATTTTTGAACTTCGTTTTTGCAATTAACAATCAGGGACGTTTTTACGGGGAGGGGTGTCACACCCATCCCAAAGTTTGGCCAGTTGGCAAATCAGTCGGAAAAGTTACATAAATTTTTGGTTAGATGGAAAATTATGTCGGTAAGTTTCTGGTTTACACCCCTCCAACTTTTATCCTTCCGGATGTCTCTGTTAACGATACTCCACCAAGGTGGCAGCACGTACCTCGTTATTAATTACTGTATAGGCCCTTAAATTAGGACAAAAGTGCTCCATTCCCCATGTCGGGTCAGTAGCCAAACTGTGCTGTTCCCAAAATACGGTACCAACAAGTAGTAGTAATTAACTTCACTTAAAAGTCAACCAGGATGTCGGGGATGTTACAAGCACCTCAGTCGTCGTAGCATCCGCCGTTACACCAGAATAATGGACCAAAACGATCACAGTTTTCTGCTCTTAATAGCCCAACACGTCTGCTTCAATTCTACCGGAACAGATCATCATATTTCATCCTAATATTTTTTTTACAGCTATTAGAAAAAGCTCTCAAACTGGGCCGTAGTGCTCGCAACTTCCGGTCACCATTATTCAAAACTTTGTACATTTGTGCTTTATTCTTTTAGGCATAAAAGCCAAATACACTAGCTTAGTTGTGCAGTAGGAGGAGCTCTCAATTGGCACTTAACCTCACATAAATGTATGGATACACACTTTAGAACTCTATTTTGCATTTGGACTTGAGGTGATAATTTTAAATATTTATGACAAATTCCCGACCACCAACTTCGCTTGTTTGCTACTGCAAACAACTTAAAACTAACCTAAATGCGTTATAGCATTATTTAATACTAAGCTGGTACATTTTCCTTTTATTTTTGTGCACAACTGCACCTTTGTAAACTTAATTTCTTGCCATGAACCCTACCGGAGCAATACCTTTAATTTTACCGGACCAAAAATGTATCTTATAAAAACGTAAACCTCCAACAAAATTCCGACTGTAGCTACCTTCCCAATGACTAAAAAGACTAAAATTGCAGGGCCCGAACCTGCTTAATTTTAGGTTATGTTGCCTACCCGAAAATATATTATTACCTGTTTTATAGCAGTTTCCCCCCTTTTGAGCATTCATTCCCCTAGAAGTTTGAGTGTTGTCTTCCCTGCCAGGCTCTGTAATCGCAGGCCGCCGAAAAAAACTTCGTTTTTACAACGAACAATTTTTTTTCTTGAGCGCACCAAAACGCAAAAAGACCTCGGTCTTTACCCCTCAGCCAAATTTTTATTAATGGACAGAAACGGCCCATCTTGCAACCCTTTAATAGCCAGACACATTACCCAAGTCTTCAGGAAGCCAAACTTCAAGATTTCTATCACGAACTCTCCATATTGTCAATTAAAAACCACTCCTAAATCACCGCAGCGCTCCTTCATCCTGGCCGCCATTATCAAAACTTGTAATTTGTATTTTCTATTTTTATTGTTGGTATTTAGGGCATAAAGCCCAAAAACATTGACTTAGTATTTAATAGGAGGGGCTTCCTCTGCGAAGGTACTTAACCTCCTATTTAATTGTACAGATAACTTTGTGTGTGTTTGATATTTTTTATTGTGTTGAACAGCTGCAACCTTTATGAAAAAATTCCACGCGATCGTCACCTGTCCTTTAACTTTGAAGTTATTTATTCTACTTAAACTTAAATGCGTTATAGCATTCACCAAGCTAATCTATATATTCTTTTCATGCTTTATTAATAATAATCTTTTGTCCCCAAAACGCTACCACTAGTCCAAAAAAATACAGACATCGGCAATCACCGGACTCGAATTTTTGTGTATATATGTTTTGTTTTAGTTCTCTCCAAAACTCGACTGACCCATCCAAATGTTGCTACTAGCTTGATCTGCTATTAAAAACCAAAAGATATTTATAAAAGATCTATTTCCATGCAATCCGAAAGTCAAACTGCTTAAAAACTTCGAATCCTCAGGTCCCCCCCCTCACCCCCCAACTTAGTTGTGGTGTGTAACACTGCAGTTTTTCGTTAAAGCTTGTAAAATTTAATAGTAATACTTTATGTATTACCCAAACCAAAGTACTAAGCTTTAACTTGAGCCAATTCACGATGTGCATTTGTAAATATTCAATCAACAATCAATTTCCCAATGCAAAGACCATTTCCCTAAGTTCAAGAGTTGAAAACTCTATTTGGTCGATCTCTAACCATTCCCTACTCCTTCAAACGGCTCTGCACCAAAACCCTTTGCTCTACCGACTTTCCCATTGTTCTCCTGGCCCTCCACCAATCAGACCCCCGTAGCTCTCCTCGGCGTCCGCGCTTAGGTAAAGAAAATCCGCTGCTCCAGCATAAAAAGCCCCAGTTGCCCTCCCTCTACAGCTCAGTCAGCACAGCTCACAGATCTCTCAAGCTAGAAGGGTCACGCCGGTCGGGTGTGGAGATGTCACGTCCGGGATTGCCATGCCGGGCAAAATGGTAGTGTTTGTAAGTAACTAGTTTAACTTTAGAAGTTTATCTTTAGGACCCCCCAATTCTAAATTTATAGTCTAAATTAAATTAACCTCTAGCTTGGAGTCTTTATGGTTGGTAAGCCTTATCGGCATTGCTGGTCTTTACCACCATAATGTTAGAGTAGGCATCTCTTTCTAAAAAGCCAGTTTCTTACTTTGTTCATTTTTTTAAAATGTAAACAAAGGGACGGTTTGATCCTCGTGAGGAAAAATAACTGTGGGACGACTTGAAAACTACAGTTGTCAAATATAATTGTAACTTAGCAGACGCGGTTCAGCTTGCTGGGTATTCCTGGATAGGAACCCAAGATAAAAATGCTTTTTCTTGTCTAAATTAAGTATTTAGTCTAAATTAGTCTAAATTTAGTCTAAATTAAGTATTAAGTATCGTTGTTCTTGTATCCAAGTGAATTTCTACTGTAAATTCTTGATTTATTTGTTTTTGCCAAACTTGTCAAAAGCTGAACTAATGAACTAAATGTAAAAGTGTTATTTTTATTATTCTGATGTTTTAAAATAAAACCAAGAGTTTTAAACCTCAGGTCTGTTCCCTAGTAAGATTAATTGTTTCTAGTGTAAAATATTATGTAGCCCATTTTAGCTTTATACTTCGTTTAAGCAATTAAATTAATCCACCGTTGGTGGCAGTGTATTACCGGAAGCATTAAGGTTAGGCCTAGAATAGGACACTGACGCTCCATCCCCCATGCCGGGACTGTAGCCCATGCTGTGCTTATTGTCGTAAAGTCGAAATAATCACGTAACCTAATGCAAAGAAGTGCTCGTCAACCAAGGATGTCGGGGGCGCTACAAGCACCTCAGCCGTCGTAGCGTCCGCCGCTACAGCTCGTACAGTGTTGCGCATCCGTGGGCTTGGGCCAGCTTATATAAGCTCCAGCGCAGCGTACTGTCGGCATCATTTCTCCACATTCCAGAACCTAGCTCATGGAGGGGAGGCTTGGGCGGCGATTCAGGTTATGTATATTTTTGGGTAGGCAATAAAAACTAAAATTAAGCAGGTTCGGGCCTTGCAATTTTAGTCTTTTTATAGCCAACGAAAATATTCATTACCTGTTTTATAGCAGACTTTGTAACCAGGTGGACGGCTAGGTTCAAGTCACCCGCTGTACGAGCAGGCGTCCCCAAGGAAATTTTAATTTCTGATGAAGACACACACACCTGTTTTCCCAACCAACTTCACTGTGCCGACCAAGTCGGAACAACAGACTCGAGGACGAGTGGCTGTTGTTAAGAGGTGAGATTGAGGAATGCGGGTTGCTCTATGCTATTAAATCAGTTGTATACCGCGTGCAGGGGTCTTAACTTCAAAGGGGTGCACAAGGTAAGTAATCAGATTGATATACCGAAACAGCCTACCTTGTGGGAAGAAAGATGACGTGAGGATGACGGATGCAAAACCAAGAATGGAACGTGAGGTTGGGACGGAACGACGGCTGTAGGCCGTGACTGGAACGGGACGTGAGTAGGAGAAGTCTTTGAAAGTGCATGGTGAAATCCTTTATGTATGGCGTGTATTGTAGTGCCATGTTGTGTTGTTGTTGTCCCTCCTTTCCTCTTTTTCTTTTTTTTGTTGTTGTTTCTCTTCTTAGTTATTATTCTGAAATTTGAGGTATAATGGCAAGCGTAACGGTTAGGAAATGAGCACAGAGGGATGAGGGATGTAAAGCGAGGCGCAATCTCCACAGTCCTCATTTATGAAGGAGAGGACTGTCGAAGGGAATGCCTCGCTGGCCAAAAGGAACGTAGAGATTGGTGGTGTCATGGAAAGTGAAGGTTGGTATGGGATCATCCGGAATGCCAGGCAGTTGGTGTGTGAGGGTTTATTCCGTATAAAACTGACACGAAGGACGAGGCAGTATCAAACTGCCACACAGAGTAATTTGTCGTGCAAAAGAAGCGGGGATCAGGTGGTCCCTCGTCAGAGTGAGACAGGGGAACGTGCAGCCGGAACGTAAGGAAGCGTGTCCTAAGCATCGAGCGTGGTGGCGCCTGTGGAGTTAGTTGTGGATAGTATTGTGGAAGCCAATGTTGAAGCAGATGATGATTCGATGGCGCCGGAAGGAGCACTGTTGTGTCGGATGGTAACGTAGGGATGAACGATGAACCTTTGTCTTGGTTGTCGGGAACGGCAGGAGAACTAGTCACAGGATCTGTGGGGAATGTAACGATAATGTGTAGATCAATTAAAGGTGATGCTGAATGTAAGAACGTATTATTCGTCGTTGCTTGCAGTCTACCTTGGTGGGCTTTGTAGGAGGTATGGCATGGGAAGCGTAGAACCTCTGGAGGAGTGATGACTGCTATGCAGGACGGACGAGGAAGGCGTTCCAATGTGGGTGGGATGGAGAAAGTTGTAGCCAAAGACGAGGAATGGCGGGGAACGAGAGGAGTGATGCCCGGAATGGTGACGGGGCGTGAACCTAACTAGAGGAGAGCCAGGTGATAAAACTAAAAAGTCTGGGGACGTGGAGCTTGGGACTGTGCAATGTTCCTCATAAGGGATGTCCTCGTCATAGACGAGGTCGATGCAGATGGCTTTGGGAGACGAGGGACCAGGATCCAGTTGGGGAGGCGGAATGTCGGATGACAGTCAGGGACGCAAAAGGAACGGCTGAAGGTCAGAAACGGGAGCGGCAAACGTAGAGATGTCGGAGGAAAGAAGGCCGATGAGGAGGCAGGTGTACTGAACAGTTGAGTGCTGTATGTGGCGTAAGCGGGAGATCTCCTTGTGCATAAGCCAGAGTGTAAGGAATTTGCAACATTTTCTTTACGGTACTGAAGCTAGGCTACCTCCAAGCAAAAAACGCCAGATTTTTAAATCGAAACTGCCAACCCTAACCTTGGTGAGGTAGGATGGCCAGGAGAATCCGAACTTTTACACTCAACATCGTTGAAATCTTGGAAGATCGTCGAGAAAACCCAAGTGGTCTTACTGAAGGCCTGAAATCTTCAATTTCGAATTTATTTATTTTTTAATAAATACCAAAATGCAAACAGCGCTGCTGCGAAAAATTGTAACGCACATCGTTGTAGTTCGGCATAAAGCCACGTAGATTATGTTACCTACACGTTTCATAATTGTTTAAAGTCCTCTCACAAACAATAGGGGTACTTCACACAGCATAATAATCGATTTTATTGAAGTCTGAAACTGTTTATAACTTGCAACAACTCACATGTACGACGCAGGTTTGCTAGCGCTGATGTCGCTGTTTTCACTTATTATTTTCTTCAAAGTCTGTCTTAAATCTTCGTAAAAGATGCTTAGCCTTTGATCTTAATAAAGTTCAGATTCCAAATATATTTACCTTTTTTAATTCGGTTGAGTAGTTTTCAACCTACGAGGCAAAAGATGTCCGCTGCCTTGGCTCAATGCTTTAGCGCCATGTTGGAATTTTACTTGTGTAAGTAAACACGGTCGGCTCTCTCGTGCAAGCCGAAAGTGGCTCGATCGTCTTTGGCGCCGAATTTGGCTGACCAAACGCTCCACCAACCAGTGAATTGGAAATTTAGGCTCTAAACAAATCCTACGGTGCATTTTACATGTCTAGCATCCTCGGAGTCTGCGCAGAAGGCAAGTTGGAGCCATTTCCGAAGTATTAAAACTCAAGCTTGGGAAAATATCGTTAGCATAGTTCGACCTTGCAGCCACCCATTGCCACGTTCTCCGGGAGAGCGATGTTCTTCTGCCGCCGCAAATTGCGCCAAACGGGGCAAAGGTAGAGGACATGTAAGTTAACTTAGTTATACTTTTATTTGGTTTAGGCCATTTATTTGAAAACTTAAATGTAACTTAAACTTGATTATCGCGATCGGGGTAGGTTTTTGCAGGTTAAATATTTTTTTGGGGATGATTTTATAAAAACTTTAATTTCATTCCCGTTTCAAGTTAAAACTTTCAAAACGTGAATTTTTCTCCAATGTAAAACCAAAGACTAGCATCTTAACCAGGCAGCTAAAGGTTGCATGTGAATCGTTGTCAGTGACCTCATGCGAGTTGAATTCTTATTCAATATTACTTGCATTTTTGCGAAAATGTACTTCTAGTTTGAAGTTAGTGAAATTTTTTGATCGTTGTAGATACTTGAGTTTTAAGCACGATTTGCTTAACGATTTTTTTTTGTTGTTGCTGAAATCTAAAACCAAGATTGTAGTAACCAAAATGAAACTGCAAACTAAACACTGTTTTGTAAATATTTTATTAACCAATGTTCAATAAATGTAAAAAGAGCTTCAGTTTGTTTCCAACCCTTATTTACTTAGTTACTTAAACTTAGAAAATTTTAGTTTAAAGTTAACTGCAAGTAAATGCACGTTTTTTCCCATGGTGGCAGCAAAGAATTACCAGCCAAATTAGGTTAGTTTCATTAAAGCATTAGTCCGCAACGTCGCTCTCTCCTTGAATAGTGGCCTGCTATGCTTGTCCTGAAATCCAGCAAAATTGGAAAGAAAGACCAGTAGCCTAAATTCGCAATACAGTATCCGCACCAGTACGATTAGTGACGTTTGACGGCACACTGTTTTGGGCCGACGCCGCTGTAAAGGCATGACGCCTAAAATTCCTGTCGATTGGTTAGGAGACCCGACACCAACCATCAACAACTCGGGGACACTTTTTTCTTCTTAGCGCCAAAAAGCGCTAGGCCTATTTTTCCACCTCCAACTTTAAAAATTCAAATCTCCAAGGAAAATGGACTTCATCGACTCCTGTTTGCAGCTCTTAATAAACCTGGACTTTATCTAACGTCCTGTGAAAACAGAACTTGAAATTTCACCATACTTTGGTCTACAGCTTTATTTGAAAAAGTGCTCAAACTGAGCGCCGACGCACGCAATCTCCGTCGCCATTTTCTACAAACAAATAAATATTTATTTGTATTTCTCGAATTTATTTCCAGGCATAAAGCCGACTAGCTTAGTGCTGTGCTAGTTCACATGTTTACTATGGCTTCAAAGTTTTTATTTTTCTAAGGTGACGATTTTAGCAACTATGAAAACTTTGACCACAACAACGGTATTTTGCGGCTGCAATAATACACTTAAATTTTTATGCGATATAGCATTTTAAAAACACAAGCTGGTTTATTTAATCTTTTGCCTAGGCTTTTATGAAAGCATTACTTAACGTAATCTTTTCTCATGCACCCTACCTTGTTCAATATGGCAACACAACTACGATTATTTTACCGGACATTTTAGTGTGTATCTTGTATTTTTATTTCAGGGCTCCGACCATAGTGATCTCAATTCCGAATGCACAACTAAGCCTTTGCCTTCAATTAAGAATCATTTATTTTTACTTTGAGCATCAAACTTAGTTTCCCCCCCCCTTCCTTTAATAGTTGCAATGCATAACATTGTAGTTTTTATAAAAAAATGTATAGGCCTATTTCACGTTGTTATGAGTTTAACTCAATGCACTACTCAAGCCACGGCCTCTAAAAACACCCAAAGTCGGCAATTCCCTTTGCCATCCAAGCTCCTTCCAATCCGAACTCGGTATTTTTTCTCCCCACCAATCAGAGTGCAAGGCTACCCTGCCCGTCCGCGCCGTCATGCCAACTTCCGGTAGTGACAGCTCGGCCGGTTTTGGTCAGTCACTCCTCCTCCAAAGCGACCCCTCTACCTCACACCCCCCCTCCGTCGCTCTCCTACAGGTCTGCGGTTTCCCTCCTACCTGCAGGCAGGCAGCCGGTATATAACCAAGCTGAGGGAGAATTTCGTTAGCATAGCTCAAGGACTCAGAGGCTAGAGGTCACTACGGCGGTTGGTGCAGAGATGTCCAGTCCGAAGGTTGCCATGCCGGGCAAGGTAGTGGTTCAAAGGGTAACTAGTTTATTAATTGTTTATTAACTGTTTAATTTTTAAAACAATTTCTAAATTTTTAGTCTTAAAATATAAACTTAACTTCTAGACTTTGAGGGAATTTGTGGGTAGCCAAACGCAATCGGCATTTTGGTTTAGGGCACCCATGATTTAAGGGTTTAAGGTCCCCTTCCTAAAAACCGGCTTTTTTCTTTGTTTATGAACTCAGTGTCCATTAAATAATCTCAGATCACCGAGATCTAGCATGTGTTATTGTTAAAGCAGGAGTTTTCAAAAAGGTAGTTTTCCTTGTAACACTAATCTTGATTCAGTGTGATTGATTGATTGACTTTAGTGCAAGAGTTGCTGAAGCTTTCAAAGACTATTTTACATTCTGCAAGGGTCATATTTGTAACTTAGAGGGTTGCGATAACTCACTCCGACTTTTTTCTAGTCCAAATTTCGTTGTGAACTTGAATTGTTCATTTTGCCGATTTAATTGTAAATCCTGTGCTTTTAATTGTAAAGCCCCCGTTTTTCATTCTGTAATCAACTAGTTACTTCGTGTGTATAAATCTTGTCATGTTTTATTAAAACAGAAAAGAAAGTTGTTTTGAACAACAAATTTTGACTTCGAGTCAGATTTAATTTGCAAGGGTTATTTTAATTACAAATCAATTTTTATTCTAACTCCGAAGTAGGCAATTAAATTAACTACCCATCGTGGTGGCAGTAAACCGTGATAGATAGGTCATAAAGTTTAGTTAGGACGTTGACGCTCTTCTCCTAACCGTGCAGTAGACACGCTATGCTGTTTTCACAACAAAGTAAAAACCGCCACTTATGATTTATTCTACGTTAACCACATGTACGCCAGATTGTCGGTGCTATAGACACTAGGCACCTCAAGACCCTGTAAGCGCCACTACACCGCTACAAGAAGCCGAACGAGCAGAATGCTTGTCCGAAGTAGAGGCGGGGAGACGGAGGGGAACGGACCGTTGTCCGTGACAAGAGAGCATTAGTAAAAGCAGGTAGATTATTTAAGTGGTAGGAAGCGTTCTTTTCCTGTCTCCTCATTGCAGACAGAGGTCTAGTACAGGGAAGGAAGGGTGGTGCGGAACGTGGTGCCGTCGGTCCTAATGGAAGCAAGTGCCCCCCCCCCCCCCTCCCTTGCCGATCAGGGGATCGAGGAATGACAGGAGGAGTGTAAAAGCATACTGTAAGGGATGCATCCATATTTCCAGGACTAGGGATTGATTTTAATATTATGTTGACGAACTGTAGACGGAATGCAGTACAGGAACGCAGGGTCGGAATGCAGATTCGGAACGCAGGGTCAAGGACGGTGGCTAGTTCAAAGGGTGATCTGTTGTTGAGGAGGACGCTATCGTTCCTGAGTAGAGTTTGTAAGGAGCGTCATTGATTGGCCAGATAATAGTGGTTGGTGCGAAGGTTGGTCACGCTGACCAAAGCCAAAACCAGACGCAAGGCCTCAGTTCTTGGACACCGGATCTGAAGTGGAGTATGGCTTGTGTAGAAAGCAGTCCGGGACGATTCCGTCTACCGTTTTCAATAACTCAGAGTAAGATCTCTGAGGGATCGGGGTCCCCTGGAACGGAGGTTCAGATTGGTCCGAAAGGGACGGGTTCGGTGAGTAGTTGGAATCAAGCTCATCGTCCGCGGGAGGAACAGGCGGAATTGGTAACGGGACCGGCGGAACGGAATGTGTAGGTGGATCATTCGGAACGGCATAGGGATCTGTGTCGCCTGCGGAGGGCATGTGTATCGTTCCTTTGTACGTGAGAGTCTCTTGGAAAAGGAACTTAAGTTTCGCATCTGCGGAGGCTGGCAACCGAGAGTAGTAACCATCCCTTGGCGTTCCTTTGCTTATGGCATCGAACTGTGGGACGTGGTGTACTGAAGTCATGCATTCCAGGTGGATCGGAGAGGATACCCGGATTTCACAAATCAAAAACCTCGGGGAACACTTTTTTTTCTTGAGCGCCCAAGTGCCAAAAAGACCTCGGTCTTTCACCATGCATAACTCCGTTAATACTGAATCTACTCTCCCAACTGCCATGGGATCGATCCCCCCACCCGAACCATCAAGCACTTCGACTTCACGGGTGGCTACTGTCGTCCAACTCCTTTGAACGTCAGGCATTTTTGAAGACGAGGCCATCCACATTGCCTCTCGTGCCGTCCGTGCCTCTACCAACAAAATGTATGACAGTCACTGGCGGCGATGGCTTCATTGGTGTATCAAAGAACAAGTTAATCCTGTCGATCCCCCCATGCCCGAACTACTCCGATTTCTGACATCGTTATTCAAGAGTGGCTTACGAGGATCCACGTCCTCGTTTACCGATCTGCCCTGAATGCTGTTTTCAGGGCTGCAGGGAAGATTGACCTTCTCACTGATTACCGAATCTCCTCTCTTATTCATTCTTTTCAAATGGAACGGCCCCGATTGCATCGAAAATTCCCCTGTCCATTGTAGTAGAAAGCTATTAACGAGTCACTACTGTAGGATGGGACATCTCTGAAAAAAATACAAGATACACTGCTGTCTGCTAATTATTAAAGATAAAGCTAAGCCATGTTGTCAAGCGTTAGGCAGGGCTAATGGGAAACCTACTTTAATAAATATTGCTATTATAAGCACTAGGGAAAAGATTAAAATAACGTAGTTTTAGTTAATGCTAAAACGCATTTTAAATTCGTAGGGCGTCATTTAATTGCAGCCGCTAATAAATGGGAATGTAGTCAACCTTTATATAAACACAGAGATCATCACCGCTGTTTAGATAAAAATATTAAGTACGATGTTTACATGTATAATAAATGAAAGCATAGCAATGGGATGCTGACATTTGTGCCCCCTGAAACAAGCACTAAACTACATGGCTTTATGCCTAAAGAAATATCCAAAGGTATTTACAGTATATACAAGTTTGAGAAAAATGGCGGCTAGCGCTGCGTGTGTTAAGGCGATTTTGGAACGTTTTTGTTAACGTCATAGAAAATTAACGGTAATAAAATTTCGGGATCTGTTCCCGCAGAAAGAAAGCTAATATGTTGGGCTATTAAACATAACAAATATGAGCCGAATTGGTCCATTTTTCAAGGAGATACAACATTTTTAGTGAAGGGCCTTTTGAGAGGCCTTGCGCTGCATGCGCAAAATAAAAAAAAAAGTGAAAAGCGAGTTTTCTTGCGGACTGATTTTACAACACCATCTCCGGTCACCAAAAAAGGTCGACAACTCACAGCCAACGGCATACATTAACTTTTTTTTTTGGTGCAAAAAAATGAGAAAGAGCATCACTAGGCACACAGTCAGTGGCGTAACGTGTGGGGTGAGAAGGGTGCAGCTGCAGGGGGGCCCACGCTGAAAGACAGTAGAGGGGGAGCCCTCACACAAATAAAAAAAAAATGAAATAGAGCAAGAACTAGAGAGAGAAAGACAAGAGAGAAAGACAAGAGAGAAAGACAAGAGAGAGAAGAGGGAGACAAAAATAATCGAGATAAATAATCTAGAAACACCCATCGTAGCATCCGGAGACTGCAGAAGAGATGAAAGTAAATGAAAATAAATAAAACTGTAGTTTACTTTATCTTCGAGGTAAATAATTAATTTTACAGCTTTATTGTTGGGTTAGATCTCAAGTTATTATTTCTTGTATCCACGGGTTGTCCCATCCTTTCCTATATTTCTCCGCCTATCTGCATGGGAAAACAGCATTGCAGACGCGTGCATGGCTTGCTCTATTTTTCTTACTTGTTCCCGTGTTGGTGTCAACTACAGAACGATCGTTTTCCAAAACTTACAATTAGTAGGTCTTGACATTAAGGAGATTGGGTGAGGGGATGGGGGGTATATATATGTGTATTTTCTTATGCAGGGGAGCAGGGGGCCCCACTTTAATTTCTTGCACCAGGGCCCACACAGACTAAGTTACGCCACTGCACACAGTCATTCCAATAAATTATTGGTCAACGTAATAATGAATGGGGGCACTTCTCTGTTAATTGTGTGATGTATAGGATGTACCCTTGCGTTAAGATGCGACCACAATAACCTCCCTTTAGTTAGTATTGAAATAATACTAATTTATTTAGTATCAAAACAATAAAGAACTATATACAGCAATTCAAAACTAACTATAATTTGTATAAAGGAACAGGATAATTTTCCATCTCCCAACGTCAAAAACCAAACTCAAACTTATACAATTAGTTACATACTAACCCATCTTGCTTAGATGCGTTTTCAACAAAAGCCAGTGTCGGAGTGTGGTTCCCGACTTAAAACTCCTGGGTATTTCAATTCGTGAGCACCCTTTCTTGATACCTTAATTGGCTAAAGCATGCAGTTCCATTGCTGACGTACGTGGTTATATAACTCCTCCTCTATTTTCACTCTCTCGTGCATGCCTTGTTCCAAACTAATAACAGGCTAACCCTTCCCTTACAATCTTTAGAACACACGATTTTGTGTTGCTTCCCTCTACCTGCTTAGTCTTGTGATGGGAACAGAAAATATTTTAAACTCTTAAATGCATGCTAAAATTAATAGATTACATCAAAATGGAGTTTCAGTTCATTACCACAAGGCACAGTTATTCATCGTAGTTGAGTTTCTATTCGTTACCAAAAAATTTGTCGAGCCGGATCTTGACAAGGTTTAATTGAAGCAATCGTGCTTCGTAGCTTAGGTTGAACAGCCTAGGTTTAAGTATTATTGAGTCTTTGATAAAGAGGGGATTCCAAAACGGGATTGATGGGCCGAACAAGGGCTTTGAATAGAGGAATAAGGATTCCAGGTTTACGACTAGAGATGGTCCTCAAAAGTTGGTATAGGACCTGGTTGGCTTTCTGCACCACATGGGCTACATGGTTGGAGAAGGTGAGATTGGAGTCGACAAATATGCCCAAATTTCGCATGACGTCCACAGAGTTGACCACATTGTTACCAAGTCGATACAACAGAAGGGCATTTCCTCTACCGATGTGTAGAACAGTGGCTTTGTTGGCATTGATAGGCACTTGCCAGTCAACACTCCATTTTAGAGCTTTATCTAGGGCATTTTGAATGTGGAGGAAGTCAGCATGTGTGTTAGCAAGTGCGGCGGTTTTGGTGTCGTCGGCAAATTTGGCCAAAATGCCACCAGTCCACACAGAAATCACTAATGAAGATGGAAAAAAGTACAGGCGCTAGTACGGTACCTTGCGGCAATCCGCAAGTTGTTACCGACCATTTGGATTTAACACCATCCAGTACAACGGCGATGCAGCGATCAGTGAGCCAGAGTTAAATCCAGACTGCAATAGGACCGGTGATGCAATAGGACCATTTGAAGTTTGATGAGTAGCATGTCGTGGCTGACTTTATCGAAGGCCTTTTCGAGATCGTACAAGATAATATCCAACGGCTCCCCTTGGCTCATTAGTTTCTGAACTTGATTCGTAGAAAGTAAAGAGATTGGTGAAAGTAGACAGATCTTTACGAAAACCGTGTTGGGCTTTTTCGAACAGGTCGTAAGTAACATCACTACTATTGAAGAATTGCTGGGATCGCCAGTAGACCGAACAAAAACGTTAAATAAACAAGTTCAAGTTTTACTAAAATGCTGTAGTGCGTAACTAGAATTAGGAAGGTTTTTTGAAGCATCTAAGACTAAAATTGCAGGGCTCGAACCTGCTTAATTTTAGTTTTTATTGCCAATCCGAAAATATACATTACCTGTTTTATAGCAGTTTCCCCCCTTTTGAGTATTTATTCCCCTAGCCTAGAAGTTAGTGTTATTTTCCCTGCCGGGCTCGTTCAGTACAGCACATGCGCGGGCTTGGACCAGCCTATATAAGCTCCAGCGCAGCGCTCTGTCGGCATCATTTCTCCTCATTCCAGAACCTAGCTCAAAGAGGGGAGGGCTTGGGCGAGAATTTAGGTAATGTATTATTTTCGGATATGCAATAAAACCTAAAATAAAGCAGATTCGGGCCCTGCAATTTTAGTCTCTTTATAGCCGACGAAAATATACATTACTTGTTTTATAGCATACTTTGTCACCTGGTGGAGGGCTAGGTTCAAGTCTCCCGCTGTACGAGCCGGCGCCCCAAGAAATTTTAATTCCTGATGAAGACACCTGTTTTCCCAACCAATTTCACCGTGCCGACCAAGTTGTAAGGTAGCGAGACTCGAGGACGAGTGGCTAGTGAAAGAGGCGAGGTTGGGGAATGCGGGTTGCTCAATGTTATTATATTGGTTGTATACCGCATGCAGGGGTCTTACCATCAGAGGGGTAAAAGGTAAGTAATCAGATTCATATACCGAAACCGCTTACCTTGTGGGAAGAAAGATTGTAAAGGCTGGCCGCCGAAAAAAACCTTCGTTTTATCAACGAACAATTTTTATTTTTCTCTCTGAGCGCCCAAATACCTTGATTTTCAAACCTCAGCCATTTTCTCAATAATGGACAGAAACGGCCAAACTCTTCACCATTTAGCCTGAAACAATATCTACCTCTTGGGAAGCCCGAATTTGAAAATTCAATCTAGAAGATTCACAATCAGGATTTGAAAATCACACGAAACCAACCGCAGCGCTCATCATTTCCAGCCGCCATTATTGGAACTCGATGTATATTTGTAATTTGCTTTCATTATTCTTTTAGGGCAAAAAGCCCACAAACACTAGCTTAGTTGTGAATTAGGAGGGGCTGCGTTTGGTACTTAACCTCAAATACATGTGGATACAGACACTTAGACGATATTTTTTTATTTGAAGTTGAAGGATCCCCACTGTTATGAAAAATGTCCACCTAAGATCTAAACTCCGTCTTTCTGCTTTGGTAGTTAAGCATCCAACTTAATTAATGCGTTATAGCATCTAACTAGGTAGTCTATTTAATCTTTCTATATATTCTTTTGCCCCCAGAAACGCTGCCATTAATCCGAAACAATTCGACATCGGCATTCTCACGGACACGAATTTTTGTGTTAATATTTTTGCTTTAAATCTCCAAAAAACTCCGACTGTGACCATCCGAATGTTACCCCTAGCCTTTCCTTCAATTAAATCCGAATTATCTTGTAAAGATCTATTCCCAAAGCATCCAAAAGTCAAACTGTGCATTCAAACTCCGTCCCCCCCCCCAACCTAGCTGTGGTGTATAACACTGCAGTTTACAGTTAAAGCTTGTTAAATTTAATAGTAATGCTTTATGCATTACTCAATCCAAAGTACTAAGCTCTAACAAGAGCCATTTCACAAAGCCATCATGTAAATATTCATTCCATAGTCAATATTTTAATGTAAAGGCCTTTTCCCAAAGTTCACTTGAGTAAAACTCAATTTGGCCTATCTTTACATGTCCCTACTCCTTCAAACGGCTCTGCACCAAAACCCTTTGCCAAACCGACTTCACCTCCCACTTTCCATTGTTTTCCTGACCCTCAGCCAATCAGACCCCCGCAGCTCTCTTCGGCGTCCGCGCTATGGTCGCGAGAATCCGCTGCTCCAGCATAAAAAGCCCCCTCAACCATCCCTCCCTCTTCAGCACAGCTTACAGATCTCAAAGCTAGAAGGGTTAGGCCAGTCGGGAGTGGAGACGTCACGTCCGAAGGATACCATGCCGGGCAAAATGGTAGTGGTTCGTATGTTTATAGTAGCTTTTGAAAGTTTAATTTAGGACCCCCCCCCCCAGTCTAAATTCATAGTTTAAAAGTTTAAACATAACTTCTAGCCTAGAGAAAATTATGGGAGGTGACCCATTATCGGCATTTTTGGTCCCCCACCCCCATAACGTCAGAGTGGTTCTCTTACTAAAAATTAAAACCCTTTCTTGTTTATTTTAAATAAATTTTTAATCTAAACTGACGGTTTGATCTTTGTGAAGGTTCGAAAAGAAACATACTTTATGCCTAACGTGTAAAATTGCCGGGCTTTTTGCATCTTAGATTAGTTTTAGTCAGATATACTGTAACCAGCTGAGGCTGTTCAGTCTTGCGGGTGTCTCCGAGAGCACTCAGTATTACTTTTTGTACTTAAAAATTTGATTGTTTATTCAGAAACACAACTTGTCGTTTTTGTCCGATTTGTGCGAATTAACTAAAATGTAAATTCGAATTTTGTTGCTTTTTAATACTTTATTCAAAAGCTGTACTAGTAATTATAAATGTAAAGTGTTCTTTTCATATAACTGTTACAATAAAACCAGGAGTTTTAAACTTCAGTTCGTTTACTAGCCGATTAATTGTTTAAGTGTAAAATAAATATGTAGCCCATTTTTAGCTTTATCCTCCGTTAAACAGTTAAAATTCCACCGTTGGTGGCAGTGATTACCAGTAGTGTTAAGGTTAGGCCCCTTTAATTAGGACCCCGACGCTTCATTCCCAATGCTGGGACAGTAGCCCAAACTGTGCTTATGCCGTAAAAGTCGATATGATCACCGCAAAACCTTAAACTGAAACTCCGTGTCAACCAAGGAAACCGGGGGCGTTACAAGCACCTCAGCCGTTGTAGCGTCCGCCGTTACAACTGGTGGCAGTGGTGGGATGAACAGGTGCTGTTCCCGTCAAGCGTTTCCCCCCGTCATACAACTAACCCAAACTCCTAGAATGATGCAAGTCACTTCCAACTAGACGTCTGTGGTCACAACAAAAACGACCACAAGTAGATGCCTGTGACAAAGTAAAAAAAGTCAGGAAGCAGAAGTCGTACTAACGCTATAAAATAGTACAAACACCGCCCAGCAGCACCAACAACTGCCGGCGCCAGGAAGCAACAGTTGCCGTTTCACTTGAGATGCCCACCAGCCGAGAGATGTCTCAACCAAACCCGATGTTGTAGGAGAAGCCGTCCGTCCAGGAACCAGGTGCTCCAGTGCAGCCATTCAGAGGATTTTGTGTGTGCCTAGTGGAATAGACTGCTAGAGACGTTCTAATTCAACCATCAGTGCAGGACTTCTAGTACTGACTGACCGTACAGCAATTGTAAAAAATTGGGTAAGTGTGCGTAGGATATGCTTAGAGGCCGCCAAGCCGAGTGTTGCAGTTAGGAGCATTTATGTATTTTAGCTATTCATATACCAGGGCTAGGGGTCCTTAAAAGTGTATTTTTCTGTGCAAAACTTACTGGATTTGGGAGAGAAGTTTTTTAATTAATTCGCTCTGCTCAAAATTAACGAAAAATTATTATGCGGCTGCATTTAATTTCGGTTCATTTATAAAAGTTTTATTTTGAAACTGGTTTAAACGTTAAACTTAAAAATGTCCGAAATGGAAGAATTAGAAGAAATCATTCGTGATTTGCAAAACAAGGACTTAAAGAAGGCTTGTTTAAACTTAGGCTTTACAGTTAGTGATTCTAGAGCCGAATCTCAGAAAATCTTACGAGCAGCCCACGAAGATGGTAAACTTGATTTAAGTGAACTCTCCGATGCATTAGCAAACGCTATTGAAAGGAGAGAAGCTGCTATTTTTGCCAAAAAGAAACTTACAGCTAAGGAAAATGAACTCTTTCTTAAAGCCGAAGAATTTAAATTAAGAGCTCTTGAAGTAGCAGACGCTGAGAAAAAACGTGCTGTTGACTTAGCTGAGGCCGACCGTCGTCACACTCATGAATTAGCCCTTAAAGATCAAGAGGCTCAAATTCGATACCGAGAAGCCCAAATTAATGATAGGGCCAGTTCTATGGAACTAGCTAAACTGGACAAGCAGCTCGAACTAGCTAAGCTAAACGCTGCTACCTTAAATCTTAACTCTGCTCCAAACGGAGCTAATGGTGCTCCCCCAGATTTCCCAAATCCAGTTGCAAAACATGGTAAAATTGCAGACGTAGTTCGTCTTGTAAATAAGTGGACGCCAAAAACTGAAAGTAACAGTTTTCTTAAGATTTTTGAAAGGACCATGATTAGTCAAAAAATTTCTAAAAACCCTCAGGGGAGAAATTTTGATTAAAGTTTGTGATCAGCTTTCTGACACAGAAATGCAGGACTATGAAGTAGTTAAAGTTAAATTACTTGCCTGTTTTGCACAGACTAAAGAGTCTTTACAAACCCAGTTTCGTTCACTCGAGAAAGAAGTAGACTATCAATTTCACGACTACGCTTTTGAGCTAGAGACTTTATTCACTCGTTGGTTAGCTTTAGCTAAGGTTAACCGGGACTATGACAAACTTGTCAATCTTATGCTTTTGGAGCAATTTTATAAAGCTTGCCCAACTCATCTTAGAAAGTGGATCCCTGACCAAATTAAGTTAGGCACGTTGGCCGAAGCGGCCCAGTTATGTGACGAATTCACAACCCGCAATAAACAAATTGCTACAGTAACTGCCACCTGTGTAGTTAAAAATCGGACGAGTCAGGCGGTTAAAGGTTTTTCTAAACAGACTAAACCCAACCAAAATCTATCAGCTAACCTAGCTGGGACTGATAGTAACGATGGCAGTCACACTAGCTCAAATGCTAAGCTGCTAGTAACGAGAATGCAAAATCTAATGCTAGATCGTGTTTTGAATGCGGATCATTTTCGCATTTACGTAATCGGTGCCCCGTGTAAGGAATTATTTAATGGCTTAATTAATATTCATAACAGAAACAATGCAACTAATCAATTACATACATATTTGCATGATATCATACAATTATTAAATGCATGAGCCGAATATTTATTCGGATAGATCAAAATGACTCCAGATAGTAAATATAATTGGGAGTCCTCTTCAAAGACGACCGAGAGGCGGCAGGATCATTTGTAATCTGAACAAGTGTAATTACACCTATTGTTAGAGTTTAAAGGCTGCCATTACCAGGTGACAATATTTAAGACAGTTTCGTAGAACCTGAATGACTTCTTAGAAGTAGATTTAATTACGATAAGATCGTCGCTCGTGATCGATCCCTTCGTGGAATAACAATAAAACCCTCCCACAAGGGATAGTTAATTATGGCGGCATATGACTTCAAAGCGCTGAATACGGGGAACAATTAATGAACCCGAAAGCGACAATGAAATGATTGACATGCATAGAGGTCCCATTTGGCGATAAGGGCCCAGGCTGTCAGAATGTTACTATATTTAGCATTTCAATAATAAATCAATACTACAATGGATCGATCAAGGCCGATAACGCCACAGTATTTAAACCGAACCTCGGAATGCATGATATCAGTCGATCATCAGCCCCTCAACAGTTGTTTAACTAGTGCACGCCAGTCAAATTCCGGAGGTCACTATTCGTAGTACGCCAGGCCAGGAGCTGTGCCGCAGTTGGTGACGAGGCTTAAGCCGCGTACTGATAGCCTCACTCAAGCTTCTATATTAGAGCTAAGTATTCTGATTCAATAGCAATAGCTATGATTGTTTAGCTTAACTAGTAACAATACGTAGGCTGCTAAATTAACCCGAGATTAGGTTAATCCGTAATGCCATTCGTTCGACTCATTCGTTCGACTGTAATCGATACATCAATCATAACAATCTGTCACTGATTTAATTGGCATATTGCGGGGCCAATATTGTGTACGCCGGAGTGTCGATTAAAGGCCCAGTATTAGATGAATGATTGCTTATTATTTAGCCTACTTATTTTATACATAATTAGTGTTTTATACAATTGATTGCCCTTATTCCATCCTAGATAATAATGTTTATTCTGGTCAAAAGGTCACTGGAATAGAACATTACAATGGTATCATAGGTGTGATTCAATTCCCTCTAATCCTCCGGAAAGAAAAATAATACTAATAATTTTAATTATTATAGAAAATAATGCCATTTTCCACACTTCACAATCTTTAAAAAGCTGAAAATTTAGCGTTAAAATTCGGTTCTGATTTTTCCGATAGTTGGTTTGTTTGTAAACAGGATTTTAACATTCAAAAGTACGGGAAAATTTAGTAGCCTATTTATGAATAGGCGCTAGTTGAACTTTGTTGGAAAATAACATTGTTGATATCTTGCGATTGTTTATGAAAATAGTTGGCTGACATGTTCAATGCTATGAAATATGTTCAAGTTGTATTATCTGGTGTGCATTTAAAGAGTATTTGCTTTAAATTTTTCACAATAAGAGGAAAATTCACTTATTTTGGATAACACTTATAGGCCTAAATTGAGTTCAATGCATTTGGTTTAATAGTCACTACAGTACTAATTTTTTGTGAAACTGGTCGTGGTTACTCTTAAAATAACCACAGTCAAATTATTGCCGACTTCAGGTGATAAAATGTGGTGAAAATTCATTATTTCCTATCGTCATAAAAAGAACACCAAAAAGTTCGCTTAAATTCACTTCAAGGACACCTACTTCGTCCTGCAAATTTTCGACATCCCTCAGATGTATTCTTCAGGCCTTGAGGATGTTCGGACTTTGAACTGCATCTTTCTTTCTGACCACTTGTGCATTCAAACTCGTTCTGACCACTTTAGCATTTGAATTTGGCCGCCCTCGTAGCCTCCTGTATTGATCAGCCTGCACGCGATTCCCACCACTAAGTTGCCATTGACGATCAAACTGTTCACTGAGGTCTCTGCCTACCAGTTGAGCAACTTTAGGGTACGCAGGGCCTTGGATGTTCATTAGAGGCACTCCTTTCTTTTCATGTTGCTGGATTGCCAGAGATTCCAAACATCTGAGGTGGGGATCACGGATCGAGTTTGACCTAAGAAGAGTGCACGTGCTCTTCCAGTCCGCTACATAGATTTGCAGTGGACTGTGATGCCGTTGTCATCTCACATTGGCCATATGTTGAGCAACCCTAGTACGAATACCTTTCCTGGTCTCTCCTATGTACACTGCATCGCAGTCCCTGCAAGGAATCTTATAAACTGCCTCCCTTGTATTTTTGACAGCTCCTATTTTCTTTTTATCTTGAGATTTCAGTGTCTCTCGTCTCGCATGGACATCTGTTTCTTCCTGTTATTCTTTTCTTTAATCCTTCCACATTCTTAAAATATGTTCTAAAACCGTGTTTCTTCAGAATGTTTTGTACTTGGCCTGTGACTCCTTCATTGTATGTCAACGCTACTCTAGGCCCTTCACTCTCTCCCCTCTTTCTTTCCCAATCCATAATAGCAACTGCCTTCTTTCTCAATCTGTTAAGGAGCCCTCCGGAATATGCTAGCCTGAGAAACTTTTTTTTTTACCTTCTCCAAGTGTGGATTCGCCAACTCCTTCGTACTGGAATTGCGAACCATGCGCACAAACTCATTTTGTGCCAGTGCCTTAAGCTGCTCCTTCGGATGACCTGAACAATGGCACGGTCTGTTGCCATCGGCTTGACATATGGCTCGAACACAATCTTTCCTCGTTCTTCTCTTTTTAGCTTTCCATCAAGGTAAGGTAGCACTCCTCCTACTTCTTTCTCCGCCGTCATCTTAATACCAGGCCTCCAGTTGTTTAGTTTTCTCAGTAAACATTCAAACTTCTGTAAAGGCATGAGGCCTAAAATTCCTGTCGATTGGTTAGGAGACCCGACACCAACCATCAACAACTCGAGGACACCTTTTTTTTCTTAGCGCCAAAAAGCGCTAGGCCTATTTTTCACTTCCAAGTTTAAAATTTCATATCTCCCTGGAAAATCGACTTCATCGACTCTGGTTTGCAGCTCTTAATAAACCTGAAGTTTATCTAACATCCTGTGAAAACAGAACTTAAAATTTCACCATACTTTGGTCTATAGCCTCATTTGAAAAAGTGCTCAACTGAACGCCGACGCACGCAATCTCCGTCGCCATTTTCTGCAACCATGTACATATTTATTTGTATTTTTCGAATTTATTACAGGCATAAAGCCGACTAGCTTAGTGCTGTCCTCAATGTTTTTATTTTACTAAGGTGACGATTTTAGCAACTATGAAAACTTTGACCACAACAACAGTATTTTTGCGGCTGCGATAATACATTTAAAATTTTATGCGTTATAGCATTTTAAAACACAAGCTGGTTTATTTAATCTTTTGCCTAGGCTTTTATAAAAGCATTATTTAACGTAATTTTTTCTCACGAACCCTACCTTGTTCAATATGGTAACTCAACTACGATTATTTTACCGGACATTTTCAGTGTGTATCTTGTATTTTTATTTCAGGGCTCCGACCATAGTGACCTCAATTCCGAATGCACAACTAAGCCTTTGCCTTTAATTAATAATCATTTATTTTAACTTTGAGCATCAAACTTCGTTCACCCCCCCCCCCTTCCTTCAATAGTTGCAATGCATAACATAGTAGTTTAAAAAAAAAATGCATAGGCCTATTTTCACGTTGTTATGAGTTTAACTCAATGCACTTCTCAAGCCAAGGCCTCTAAAATCACCCAAAGTCGGCAATTCCCTTTGCCATCCAAGCTCCTTCAGTTCCCCTCCAACCAGAACACAGTATTTACTTTCCCCACCACTCAGGAGAGTGCAAGGCTACCCTGCCCGTCCGCGCTGCCATGCCTACTTCCGGTAGTGTCAGCCTGGTCGGGTTGAGTCAGTCACTCCTCCTCCCCAAGCGATCCCCTCTACCTCACACCCCCCCCCCTTTCCGTCGCTCTCCTACAAGTCCGCGGTTTCCCTCCTACTGACTGCCAGGCAGCAGCTATAAAGCCAGGCCAGGAGAGAAATTCGTTAGCATAGCTCAAGGACTCAGAGGCTAGAGGTCACTACGGCGGTCGGAGCAGAGATGTCCAGTCCGAAGGTTGCCATGCCGGGCAAGGTAGTGGTTCAAGGGTAACTAGTTTAATAGAATTTAATTTTTGGAACAAAATTTCTAAATTTTTAGTCTTAAAATTTAAACTTAACTTCTAGCATTTGGGGGAACTTATGGGTAGCCAAATGCAATCGGCATTTTGGTTTAGAGCACCCATAATTTAAGGGTTTAAGGTCCCCTTCCTAAAAACCGGCTTTTTTCTTTGTTTATGAACTCAGTGTCCATTAAATAATCCAAGATCACCGGGATCTAGCATGTGTTATTTTTGAAGCAAGAGTTTCCAAAAAGGTAGTTTTCCTTGTAACACTAATCTTGATTCAGTGTGATTGATTGATTGACTTTAGTGCAAGAGTTTGTAAGGTCGCTAAGGAAGTGGACGATTATTCACAAGGCACAATGCTCGATCCTAATTCACTCCTTAATGCATAGCTAGGGGACTATGCACATAGCGTTTACATATTAGGCTATCAGCAGAATTTATCCTTCTGCTGCACCTCGTAGTCAGGGATCCAACCTTTCAGTCAGATCCCACACACTAACTAGCTCGAGCCGTCGACTCCAGGCTTCTTTTATACTCTGGAGAACAATGGGCTCTTGCCTGAGGCTACTGGCGAACAGGCTTGATCCGGTTCCAACTGGGTTGCAGAGGACCCGTGTCTCCACCTGGCGGCTGGCAGCTGTCCAATTCCTGAGTCTGCAGTAATTGGAAGGCTGGCAGGCCGCCATGATTGAGGCAAGTCGAACTACAAAGTGTTTGCTTCGTGAGTTGCGTGCTGCCGATCATGTAAGCCGGTTACAAGTTGCTAGAGCTTTCAAAGACTATTTTACATTCTGCAAGGATCATGTTTGTAACTTAGAGAGTTGCGATAACTCACACCGACTTTTTCTAGTCCAAATTTTGTTGTGAACTTGAATTTGTTCATTCTGTCGATTTAATTGTAAATCATGTGCTTTTAATTGTAAAGCCCCAGTTCTATTTTTCGTAACCAACTAGTTACTTCGTGTGTATAAATCTTGTCATGTTTTATTAAAACAGAAAAGAAAGCTGTTTTGAACAACATTTTGACTTCGAGTCCAATTTAATTTGCAAGGGTTATTTTAATTACAAATCCATTTTTATTCTAACTCCGAAGTAAACAAACTAATTACCCATCGTGGTGGCAGTGAACCATGATTAGATAGATCTTCATAACTTAGGTAGGACGCTGACGCTCTTCTCCTAACCGTGCAGTAGACACGCTATGCTGTTTTTACGTAAAAGCAAAAACCACCATTTATGAACTTATCTAAAGTAACCACAAGTACGCCTGATGTCGGTACTATAGACAGTAGGCACCTCAAGACCCTGTAAGCGCCACTACACTTCTCCTTTTTCACAGCCGAAAACACGTCATCTACATATCTTTTCCAGATCTTAACTCCTTCTACTGAATTGAGAACCATTTCATCCATGTGCTGCAGTACCATTTCAGCAATTATTGGCGAGCTGGAGTAGCCCATGGGGGCTCCTCCAACCTGCCAATACGTCTTACCATTCAACTTAACATAGATAGACGACAACAGCACCTTAAGCATTGCTCTGTCCTACTCAAAAGTCTGCTCTTTTTATCTTCCACCTTTTACGAGACAATGCCAACATTTCCAGAATGAGCCTATGGTCCAGACTAGGAAATAGCTTGACTATGTCGAAGGACACCATAATCTCATGTTCCTCAAGCACTTGCTTCTTCACTTCTTCCAACAAATCTCCCATCTTCGTCAGCCTTGTAACGGCAGACGCTACGACGGCTCAGGTGCTTGTAGCGCCTCCGGTTTCCTGGTTTGACACGGAGATTCAGCTTAAGGTGTTGCGGTGATTATTGCGACTTTTACGGCATAAGCACAGCAAGGGCTACTGTCCCAGCATGGGGGATGGAGCGCAGGGTCCTAAATTAAAGGGCCTAACCTTAATACTGCTGGTATTTGACTGCCACCAGCGATGGAAATTTAACCGTTTACAAAGAGCTTAAACTAAAAATGGTTTACATATTTATTTACACTTAAACAGTTAATCGACTAGCAAACGAACTGAAGTTAAAAACTCCTGGTTTTTATTATAACATCAGAGAATATAAAAAGAACACTTTACATTAAGTTTGCACGAACAGCTTTTGAAATAAGTTATTTAAATGCACTAAGTTTGAATTTACATCATGTAATTCGTTTTCACAAGTTTTGACTAAAACGACGTTTGTGTTTCAGAATAAAACTACTTAAATTTTCGAATAGAAAAAGCAATACTGAACACTCCGCAGAGACGTCCACAAGATTGAACAGCCTCGGCTGGTTACAATTTATCAAACAGTATGTTTCAAACATGCATGAAAGATCAACCGTTTCACAGTTTTGTTTCTAAGTGATAAAACAGAGCCTTAAACCTCCCAGAGTTGCTGTTTACAAGTCAACTCCTCAAATTATAAAAGCCTCGGCTACTTATAAAGTCCGTCTGGAGTGAATAACCAATGAATTCCTCACAAAGATCAAACCGTCAGTTATTTGAATTAATGTTTAAAAGAAATAAGAAAGAAGTTGGTTTTTAGAAAGAGTACCACTCTGACATTATGGGGTGAGAAACCTAAGATGCCGCTACAGGCGTCACCACCATAATATTCCCTAGCTAGAGAGAGTTTAAGTTACGAATTTAAACTAAAATTTAGACTTGGGGGGTCCTAAATTAAATTTTCAAAAGCTAACAACAAACATACGAACCACTGCCATTTTGCCCGGCATGGCATCCCACGGACATGGCGTCTCCACTCCCGACTGGCGTGACCCTTCTCTAGTTTGAGATCTGTGAGCTGTGCTAACTATGCATTCTGGGGCTGGGGTTTTATACACATTACCGGAAGTAGGCACGGACGCCGAGGATAGCTGCGGGGGTCTGATTGGCCGAGGGCCTCGAGAACAATGGATAGTGGGAGGAGAAGTCGGATGAACAAAGGAACTGGGTGCAGAGCCGTTTGAAGGAGTAGGGACATGTAAGACGGAAAATATAGGCCTGTCTTGAGTTTTACTCAATTGAACTTTCGGAAATAGGCCTTTATTTTGAATTATTGGCAATGGATTCCATATTTACATGATAGCAACGTCATTTGGCTCTTGTTAAAGCTTATTACTTGGCTTTGGGTAATGCATAGAACATTACTATTAAATTAAACAAGCTTTATCGGTAAACTGCAGTGTTAAACACCACAACTAGTTTTGGCTGGGGAGGGGGGCAAAAATGGGTTTTCAAAGTTTTTGCACAGTTTGACTTTCGGAAATGGGTTAAACAGATCTTTTAAAGAATTCTTTTGGTTTTAATAGTAGTTCAAGCTAGTAGCAGTGTTTGGTTGGGTCCAGTCGGACTGAGAACTAAAACAAACATGTATACACTGAAAATTCGTGTCCGGTAGAATGCCGATGTCTAATTACTTGGACTAATGGCAGCGTTTCTGGGGGCAAAAGATTATTATAAAAGGCTAAATAAATGATTAATAAATAGTCTAGCTTGATGCTATGCTAAAACGCAAAAAAGTTAAAGTGGAGGTTTGAACCCTAAAGTTAACGGACAATGTTTGATCTAAGTGGAAATTTTTCATAGTAGTTGCGATCGTTCAAACACGATAAAAAATATCACACTTCAGAAATGGTTGTCAGTACATGGGCACAAGGTTCAGTGCCTTTCTCCTAAAATACAACTAAGCTAGAGTTTGGGGCTTTATGCCCGAAAAGAAGAGTGATAAAATCAAAATATACAAATACATTTTATAACAATGGCGGCCATGATGAAGTAGCGCTGCTGGTTTTGAGGTGATCTTCAAATGTAGATTTGAGAGTTTTTCAGATGGAAAGTCCGGATTTGGGCTTCCCCAAGAGTCTTGTATTTGGACAGGCTATTAAATGTTGAAGAGTTTGTAAGAATCGGACCATTATTGCAAAAACGGCTGAATATGCCTCGGCGAGGCATTTTGGGTGCCATAAGAAAAAAAAATTTCAATTTTTTGGAAAAACGGGCGTTTTTCAGTGGCGCTCCTTTACACGCCCCCGGACGCAGGATTTTATTTGGGGTTCCTGAGAACTCGGAATAAAAGCTAGAATGTAAAGGTTAGTGCACACAAGATATGCAAAAACACAAGACCGCCAAAATTAAGCAAAAAAATTGACATGAAAATAAAATACACTGTTTACATACATACACACTGTTTGTGTGTATACACAATACACTGTTTTTACAGCCATTAACTAAATACTGTCCGCGCTGCGTGTTGCAGGAATATCGTACAAGTATTTGAAAATGGGGCAAAAAGACATTTATCAAGAAACACACTAATTTGAATAAAAATACAAGGTTAGGATTTTTGTAGCTGTTAAATCAAATGAGATAATCGCAACATTTAATGCTCTAACCAGTCAGCCATGCACAGAAAGTTATTTTGTTTATCTGGGAAAACCTCGAAAAAAAACCCTGGGCGCACTCCTCAGGACCTAGCTTGCGATAAGGATCGGAATAGAGGGTACTATGAGCGCATGCGCAACTATCAGCTCTATTTTAAGTTAACAGACTACCACTGGAGTGGTTTAAGGTTACCTAACAACTTGTTTACAGGTTGAAAGTGACACTAAAGGGTTTCACGGTACAACCCATAACTTAAACATAATAATACAACACTGGGAAGTTTTGTGGATAAAAACTAACAACCTTTTAAGGACAGTGCTACCTTTTTCGCACAGGGGTAGACAGACAGCTGTTTTTGGGAAGAAAGCCATTTCGTAGAAAACTTAAAGAGGAGCCAACCGGGGACAGATTGCAGCTCCCGTAGAATATTCCTAATGAATATTTAATTAGTGTTGTTATTAGTGTTGATAGTGACAAAAAGAGTAAAGCATAGGCACTTAAAATTTAGGTGTGAAGGCCGAAACGGGAATTAACTGGGAGTTACTTCAGGATGAGCTCCCAACAGACCAAAATGACAAAATTAAAAATGCAGGTAAAATTTAATTTCCAGTCAATTTGTAATGAAAACAAAATGTTAAACATTTAAGAACTTGTTTTAAACAAAATATCTACTCAACGCGTCCGCGTTCAAGTGTAACTTGCCAGGTTTGTACCGGACAGTGTAGTCATAATCTTGAAGGGTGAGGCTCCACCTAAGCAATCTGGGATTTTTGCCAGACATTTGCTTGAGCCAGTGGAGTGGGTTGTGATCTGATTCTATGATAAATTTTGTCCCATACATGTAGGGCCGTAACTTAGCAACAGACCAGATCAAACAAGCACACTCCTTTTCTGTTGTCCCGTAATTTTGATCACGGGCTGTCAATTTACGTGAAACGTAAAGGCAGGGGTGTTCATCTTCACCAAATTGTTGGGACAACACGCAGCCCATGCCACGGTCGGAACAATCGCATTGGAGGATGAAAGTTTGGTTGAAATCGGGGGCTCTTAGGACGGGAAACGTCACTAAAGCAGTCTTCAAAGTTTCAAATGCAGTTTGCTTTGAATCGTCCCATGGGACGGGATCGGGTGCATCCTTTTTCAGTGAATCTGTAAGGGTTGCACAGATTTCGGAATAGTGAGGAATGAAGCGCTGGTAATAACCAACCAAACCAAGGAAGGAACGGACATCTTTCTTAGTTTGTGGCCGCACGAATTTTTGGACAGCCAAAACCTTCACTTCTGAAGGAGTGCGAGTTCCATTACCCACCTCGTGACCAAGAAAAGTAGCTTTGCTACAAGCGACCTGCGATTTTTTGGCATTTACCGTTAACCCGGCCTTCTTGACAGCAAAGAGAAAATTAAAGACGTTGTCTAGATGTTGTTGCCACGTTACGGCACCAACTGCGGTGTCATCTTGAAAAGGAGTGACATACTCCTCCATGCCACGAGTGACATTATCCATAAGCTTTTGGAAGCAAAATGGAACGTTTTCATCCCCATGTTCATCATAAGGGGAGCAAATTTCCCTATGGGGGTAGTGATAGTGGCAGCCATTGAAGCCTGTGGCATCAAGCGCACTTGCCAAAATCCACGGTTAAGGTCAAAGATTGAGATATACTTCCACTTAGCTGCACGCTCAATACATTCCTCAATGTTGGGAATTGGGTAATCTTTAGTTACCGTATTGTTGTTCAGCTCTCTGTAGTCAGCTACAGGAAGAGGGCTAGCGTCTTTTTTTTGAACGATAATCATGGGGGATCCATGAGGGGAATCGGTTTCCACAATTAAACCTAGACTGAGCATCCTCTCAATCTCAGTGACTATCAAGTCACGTTCGAATTTCGCGTGCCTATAATATTTACAGGGCTTAATATGCGAATTGATTAATTCCACATCGTGGGTGACAAGGTCGGTACGACCCAGCAGAGTAGAAAAAACACCATCTACTTGGTCAAAGATTTTCAGCAAGTCGGATTTTTGCGACTCTGATAAATCACCTGTCTTTTTAAAAAGACTCATGGCTTCTCTTGAGTTAAGATGGCCATCACCAGGTTTGCCTGTCCAAACATGGTCGTGGTGAGTAAACTCACGTTCATCATTGTAGGAGTGATTACTTGACCCTTCCATAGTGTAAAGAAGGCCTGAGTTCTTCACCCGATTTGAGAGGATACCTCAACTCAAACTATCAACAACCTGAGGGAAACTTCGTTTACGGCAACTAACACTTTTTCCCCTCGGCCGTGAAAAACCCCGAAATTCAAACGCCTGTATCTTCCAAGAAAATGGTCCGATCTGTCTCATCTAAACAGCTCTTAATAGCCATGAACCTTATCTGTTTTCCCCCGCAAACAGAACACGGAAATTCCTTCTGGAACTCTCACAGCATCCTTAAGAAAAACGCACGAAACGGATGCCGTAAAATCACCGTAGCGCACGAGACGCCATTTTCGCCACTTGTAAAAATTTGTATATGCTTTCATTTTTAGGCATAAAGCCGAAAACATTAGTTCAGTGTTTTAGAGGGAGGAGCTTCCTCTACGAAGGTACTTAACCTCCCTAATAAATGTACAGATACTTTGTTTTGATATTTCTTAAGTAGATTTAAGGTGACGATCTAAGATGCACTTGAGAAATGTCCGACATTCGAAACCCAATTTTACGTCTATAAAATGTTAAACCCAGCTATTTAAAATGCGTTTTAGCATTCGCTGGTAACCTTAGCTTTTATTTTATAATAATCTTTTAACGTAATCTTTTGCCATCCCAACTACCGGAGCTCCGGCAGCATTTCGTTTACGTCTTTTCTGTTTGTACTTCGTTGTCTGTAGCAAAACCGACTTGGCAACCCATTTCCCAAAGTAAACCTGGCTTCTTTATGTTAATAAAAGAATTTATTATGAGCATTCCTTCAATAGTCGCGATGCTTAACATCGTGGTTAAATAAGAAAACAATCCGTAGTAATTAAAGGCCTTATTCACGTTCCAAACAATGAGTTTAACTCTACCGGCCTCTCTCTATCACGCAAGCCATAATTGTTCCTTCAAACGGCGCCAAGCGAAAAATCCTTTGCGCTGCCGACTTTTCTATTGTTCTCAAGGCCCACAGCCAATCAGACCCCCGCAGCTATCCTCGACGTCCGCGCTTTTTCCCCTCTCCAGCATAAAACCCCCTCAGCTCAAAGCATCCACAGCACACGCTCATCCTCAAAGCCAGAGGTGACTACGCCAGTCGGTATAGGAGATGTCCCGTCCGAATGTTGCCATGCCGGGCAAAGGTAGTTGGTTCGTATTAGACTAGTGTTAGTTTAGAAAATTTTAGTTTTAAACTTAACCTAACCTTAGCCTTGAGGGAATTATGGAGGTGGAGCCATAGTCGGCATTCTAGGCCCCCATCGCCATAACGTCAGGGTTCACGGTCCCTTTCTAAAAACCAGCTTTCGTTTCCCGTGTTTATTATTATGAATTTAATCTAAACACTAAATCTGCATTTAGACGACGTATTTTTCGGTGCTTCCCTAGATACTAAGGATCTACAGATTTGAAGATTTGATCTTAGGTCGGACTTAAGAAACATAGTCTTGACTATTTGTGTGTAATTCCCGCGGTTTGCAACAAATAGATTTATTTCATGTAATTCCCGCGGTTTGCATGTTATAACGGGTTCCAGAGGTCCCACAAACATTTTCTAATCGAAATTGTAGTTTTTACTCTTCACCCAGTTGTGTGAAGTTTGAGTTGAATTTCGTGTAAATTCTTGTTGATTTTTCCTGTTGTAAAAATCGCCGTGCTTTTTATTTAAAGCTTTCTCGTTCTGACACTAGTTGATTTTAAATGTAATTGTTTATATTTATTTGCCTTTTAATAAACCTACGAGTTTGTAAAACGCCTGTTTTTCTACTAGTTAGACTAAATGTAGAAGTTGTAGTTCTTAAGAAAACCACTTAATAATTAAACTTAGAGCTGCATTTAGAAACACCCACCTGGTGGCAGCGAATACCCCCCTTTAAAGTTATCTAGTTAGCCTACAGTTAGGACAAATGACTCTCTGTTACCCATGCTCCCAGTAGCATACGTGTGCTGTTTTCCGTAAAAGTAAAAACCGCCACCGAACTAGAAGTTTAGAGGTCAAAACCATCTTGATGTCGGCGAGGCTACAAGCACCTTGAGAATCGTAGCTTCGGCCGCTACACTAGG
Organism: Lithobius niger; assembly: GCA_023313725.1. Taxonomy (NCBI): domain Eukaryota; kingdom Metazoa; phylum Arthropoda; class Chilopoda; order Lithobiomorpha; family Lithobiidae; genus Lithobius; species Lithobius niger. The sequence continues at coordinate 35,970 of JAHWFP010273489.1, forward strand.
CAGATAGGGCTTTAACAAATTAATGTGATATATGGTTTCTTTTTGAGAACCATGGGACTTCTTAACTAGATAATTGGTATCGGATAAGCGTTTAATCACATCACAGGGTCCATCCCAATAAATTTCTAACTTATTGGCTCGGTCAGGCTTAAGGATTAGTACCTTATCACCTTCCTTGAACCTACGTTCAACTGCCTTGCGATTGCCAGTTTTTGTTTTTCAGCTGGCTCTTCACAATATTTTCTTGTGAGAGTTCCCGTGAGTATTTGAACCTCTGGAGCAAGTCCAGGATGTACTCAAGGACGGATGGGTGAACATTGGGTTCAATCCATTGGCTTTTGACAAGCTCAAGTGGGCCTTTCAAATTTCGGCCATATACCATTTCTGCAGGTGAAAATCCAGTACTCTCGTGTGGAGCAGTACATAGTGCGAACATAGCACCGGGGAGGCATCTTTCCCAATCTTGGGGATGCTCGTGGCAAACCGCTCTTAGCACCGCTTTGAGGGTTCGGTGGAATCGCTCCACGCTGTGGGACTGTGGATGATGCACACTTGAACTAACACATTTAATTCCACACTTTTCGAGGAATAAAGTGGTGAGCTCACTCACGAAAACGGAGCCTAAATCATATTGCAATTCGGAGGGGAAGCCTAACCTCGAAAAGATGCCGAGGAGGGCGTCTACAACACTTTGACTGTTGGCCTCTTTAAGGGGCACGGCCTCGGGAAACTTTGTTGCCGGATCGAGGAGAGATAGAACATATTTAAAACCAACTCTACTAGAAGGGCTGATGGGGCCTACAATATCAATAATAAAACGATTAAAGGGCTCCCCATCCATGGGCACAAGCACCATAGGGGCAACAAACTTCTGTCCAGATTTACCATTTTTCTGGCAGGTTAAACAAATCAAGACAAACTGCTCAATGTCGCTAAAACATTTGGGCCAGTAAAAATTTGTAAGCACTCTATCTTTGGTTTTAGAACGCCCTAAATGGCCAGCCCATGCATTTGCATGCGCAGTGCTTAGAACCAAATTTCTACACTCATGGGGAAGAACTAGTTGCCTGTTTATTAGCGGCCTTCTCTCAGGGCGAAAAGGTTTGCGAAAAAGCAAATCTTGCTCCACGGAAAACAACTTGTTTTCGTCCTGCTGGCTTTCGGGTAGCTCAGCATACTTCCAACATACTTGTAAAGTTGGGCAATTACGCTGGAGTTTTAAAAACTCTGTTTTGTCAATGTTGAGGAGCTGTGTGAACTGCTCAGTTTGAGGACCCAAAATTGCCTCATCCAAAACGTCTTGTTTGGGGTTGACAAAACCTTCCGTTACTGCCGGTGGAGTAACCTCACATGAGTCACTGTCTGACTCTTCGCTATCAGTCTGGCTCTCACGGTAATTAGGGCGTAAGAGAGGGAGCTGATCGTTGGCACGTGCTTGGGCACGGGTGACTGCGTTCCCGTAAGTGGGAAGGGAAGCAAGTCCTTTCTCCTCTAACAGTGTTTGTGAAGGCACGCCGAGCAACATACGGAAATGCGGGCCCACGTGGTCGGACACGAGAGCTTCTGTTTGAATAGCTCCGTAGGGGGTCTGAACCTCAATTAAGGCTATAGCGTGTGCGGTAGTCTTATCGGTTAAAGCATTATGACAATGCGTATACTCGCCAGTAAACTGGTCGGGTTTTACGAGTTCACGAGCGATTACATCGTGCGTCGAACCTGTGTCGCGTAAGACGCGGTATTTTTGGCCGTTCACGGACCATTCATGAATGTGTTTAGGCAACACCAATTCGGGTGGGGCATGACTGATAAAATTACAATCAGCGGGGGCTGCGTCCTTTTCGTCAGCCATACGGATACGCCATTCACTGCGCCGATGTCCGGATTTATTACAATAAAAACAATTGCCAGCAATACGTGGCTTGTCGAACTCACGATTTGAGTTGTGGGGGGTGGCTGAATTTCCACTAGCGGATTCAGTTTTCACCTCGGCGGTACCTGCCGGTTTTGCCGCCTGACTGTGGTTACGACCACGTTGTCTGTTGGAAGGTTTAGAACCTTGTGCTGTCGTAGCAGCTGTAGGAGTTGCTTTAACAGGACGTGAAGCAGCTTCAGTTGAAATCTGCTTATTTCGAGTAGTGAATTCATCACATAACTGGGCCGCTTCGGCCAGAGTCCCTAACTTAATTTGATCCGGGATCCATTTCCTAAGTTGGGTAGAGCAAGCTTTGTAGAATTGTTCCAAAAGCATTAAATTGACAAGTTTGTCATAGTCCCGGTTAACTTTACCCAAAGCTAACCAACGAGTGAACAACGTTTCTAACTCAAATGCGTAGTCAAAAAATTGTTGATCTGTTTCTTTCTCTAGAGACCGAAACTGAGTTTGAACTGACTCTTTAGTCTGAACAAAACGGGCAAGTATTTTACTTTTAACTAAATCGTAGTCTTGCATTTCAGCGTCTGTTAGCTGATCGCAAACTTTAATAAAAACTCTCCGACGAGGGGTTGGAGTCCCGTGACCCATTGATCTCTGGGGATCTTTTGACTAGACATTGCACGTTCAAAAATCTTAAGAAAACTGTTGATTTCCGTCTTAGGCGTCCAATTGTTGACGAGACGAACTACGTCCGCAACTTTACCATGTCTTACAACTGGATTAGGAAGAGCTGGGGGAGCTCCGTTAGGAGCGGGATTAAGATTTAAGGAAGCAGCGTTTAGCTTTGCTAGTTCTAGCTGCTTGTCTAGTTTGGCTAGTTCCATTGCACTAGCGCGATCACTAATTTGGGCTTCTTCCTCCCTTTCTTGGGTTTTAAGCAAGGCTTCTCTGTCTCGAATTTGAGCCTCTTGATCTTTAAGAGCTAATTCATGAGCCCGGCGTTTTTCGGCATCTGCCACTTCTAGGGCTCTTAACTTTAATTCTTCTGCTTTCAGAAAAAGTTCGTTTTCTTTAACGGCTAATTCTTTTTTAGTTAAAAGGATAGCTTCTCTCTTTTCAATAGCGCTTGCTAATGCATCAGAGAGTTCGTTTAAATCTAATTTGCCATCTTCGAGGGCTGCTCGTAAGATTTGTTGAGATTCGGTTCTAGAATCACTAACTGTAAAACCTAAGTTTAAACATGCCTTTTTGAGGTCTTTGTTTTGTAAATCACGAATGATTTCTTCGAGTTGATCCATTTCGGACATTTTTACGTTTTAACGTGGTCTCAAAATAAAGCCTTTATAAATGAAACAAAAATTAAAAACAGCCGCTTAAAATTTAACGTTAAGTTTGAGCAGAGCGAATTAATTAAAAAACTTCTCTCCCAAATCCAGTAAGTCAATACAAAAAATACACTCTCGAGAACCTCCAGCACTCTGGTATATGAATAGCTAAATTGCATAAATGCTATTAACTACAACACTCGGCTTGGCGGCCTCTAAGCATATCTCGTGTACACTCACCCAATTTTGTACAATCGCTGTACGGTCAGTCTGTCCTTACTGTTTCCATCGCAACACGGTAAGTCCGGAACTGAAGCTTGGAGTTGAACGTCTTTGGCGGTCAAATCCACGGGACCTCGGTGTAGAACACAAAATCCTCGGCTTAGCTGTACGGAGCGCAGGTTTCCTTGCGAGCCTCTTCTCCTACAGCATAGGTTGGGGTTGGGACGGCTCTCGGCTTGAGGACGTCTACTGGAAGAAGCAGCTGCTGCTTCCTGGCGCCGGCAGTTGTTGGGGCTGCTGGGCGGTGTTTGTACTATTTTATAACTTTAGTACTATCTACTTCGTGACTTTGTGACTAGTCACAGGCATCTGCTTCGTGGCCGTATTGTCGGGACCACTGACGTCTAGTTGGAAATGACTTGCGTCCTTCTAGGTTTTCTTGCTTGTAGCATGGCAGGGGGAAAACGCTTGATGGGAACAGCACCTGTTCATCCCACCACTGCCACCAGTTGTAACGGCGGACGCTACGACGGCTCAGGTGCTTGTAGCGCCTCCGGTTTCCTGGTTTGACACGGAGATTCAGCTTAAGGTGTTGCGGTGATTATTGCGACTTTTACGGCATAAGCACAGCAAGGGCTACTGTCCCAGCATGGGGGATGGAGCGCAGGGTCCTAAATTAAAGGGGCCTGACCTTAATACTGCTGGTATTTCACTGCCACCAGCGATGGAAATTTGACCGTTTACAAAGAGCTAAACTAAAAATGGTTTACATATTTATTTACACTTCAACAGTTAATCGACTAGCAAACGAAATGAAGTTAAAAACTCCTGGTTTTTATTATAACATCAGAGAATATAAAAA
>JAHWFP010273489.1:40651-96518 GCA_023313725.1 Lithobius niger
TGGCTCTTGTTAAAGCTTATTACTTGGCTTTGGGTAATGCATAGAACATTACTATTAAATTAAACAAGCTTTATCGGTAAACTGCAGTGTTAAACACCACAACTAGTTTTGGCTGGGGAGGGGGGCAAAAATGGGTTTTCAAAGTTTTTGCACAGTTTGACTTTCGGAAATGGGTTAAACAGATCTTTTAAAGAATTCTTTTGGTTTTAATAGTAGTTCAAGCTAGTAGCAGTGTTTGGTTGGGTCCAGTCGGACTGAGAACTAAAACAAACATGTATACACTGAAAATTCGTGTCCGGTAGAATGCCGATGTCTAATTACTTGGACTAATGGCAGCGTTTCTGGGGGCAAAAGATTATTATAAAAAGGCTAAATAAATGAATAAATAGTCTAGCTTGATGGTATGCTAAAACGCATAAAGTTAAAGTGGAGGTTTGAACCCTAAAGTTAACGGACAATGTTTGATCTAAGTGGACATTTTTCATAGTAGTTGCGATCGTTCAAACACAATAAAAAATATCACACTTCAAAAATGGTTGTCAGTACATGGGCACAAGGTTCAGTGCCTTTCTCCTAAAATACAACTAAGCTAGAGTTTGGGGCTTTATGCCCGAAAAGAAGAGTGATAAAATCAAAATATACAAATACATTTTATAACAATGGCGGCCATGATGAAGTAGCGCTGCTGGTTTTGAGGTGATCTTCAAATGTAGATTTGAGAGTTTTTCAGACGGAAAGTCCGGATTTAGGCTTCCCCAAGAGTGTTGTATTTGGACAGGCTATTAAATGTTGAAGAGTTTGTAAGAATCGGACCATTATTGCAAAAACGGCTGGATATGCCTCGGCGAGGCATTTTGGGTGCCATAAGAAAAAAAAATTTCAAATTTTTGGAAAAACAGGCGTTTTTCAGTGGCGCTCGTTTACAGCCTACTGCTTCCTACTACATTTTTCTTCAATCTCTTAGCGACTTCCCAATCCAATTTTTGCCGGAGGTGTGATCAGTCGCGCCATCGCTACCGGCCGAGTCACAGTATGTACCATAGCGATGTATTTTGAGTTATTAGGGAGACTCATTCTCAACAAATTATGAAGAAGGAGAGGACTTAGGTTGGAAATTGTGTGTCATTGGTGTAGTTTCAGTACTACTTGGTGTTTATTTTGGAGTGTGGAAGTAAACAAAATTGAAGTTTGACAGCTAAGCCTGCAGCCGGACGTGTGATCAGACGCGCCATCGCCACCGGCCGAGTCACAGTATGTACCATAGTGATGTATTTTGAATTATTATGGAGACTCATTTTCAACAATTTTTGAAGAAGGTGAGGACTTGGGTTGGAAATTGTGTGTCATTGGTTAAGTTTGAATGCCACTTGGCATTTAACCTGGCGTGCAAGAGGGAGCGGTCATACCACAGAGTTAAACTGTTAAGCCTAAGGCCGGAGGTGTGCGTGGTTGGGCTATCGCTGCAACCGCCGCCTACCAATTTTTGTGTGCTCGAATTGGAGATTGCCACGTGAAATTGAGGAATTTGAGGACTGCCACGGGGGTATTGGAGTATAGTCTGAAAGTGGAGCTGGCAAGTGTCGAATGGGACAAGTTGCAGAAGTTTATAAAGGAGCAGTGTGAGTAGGAAAGAAGAGTTACAAGAGATAGGCATAAGAAGAAGCTTGAGAGAATGGGAGTTCATGTACTTTCATACGAGATGGCCTTCAGTGGAGCAAAGAAAAGACTTGGGAGAGATTTCAGTGCAAGACTCTGTACGTCGGTGTAACGAATTACATGACCGTGTTAGTGCAGCAAGTGTGTCAGTGACCAAGAAAGATAGTGACTTTCAGTATGTTGTGAACAAATCCGGAGCTAAATTAATTGATGCACAACTTAGAGTGCTGGATTTAGACTTGAAATTTGTTCCTGTTGTAACGGGGAGTCGGGCTAACGAGAAAGCGAATCTAGTAGCTGACGTTAAACAAGTGCTTAGTCGATTCTCGTGGGCTCCTGAGGTGAGACTCCAACTGCAAAGACTGGTGGTTATGTTGTAATGGTGGAAGCTCCGAAGCCTCTCTTTTTTTAATCACTGAAAACAAAACCGAACTGTGAATTTAATTTTGGACCCTTTCATCTATGTTTCATCATCCGGAAGTCACTGCCGACAACGTAACTTCGTTTATGCAACTGTATAAACATAATATTTTTTTCTTGGGCATAAAGCCACAGATTAGTGTGTGCTAGGGGTACTGCACTACCATATTACATGTATTGAAACATTTAAACCTTAGGCTTGCTGACTTTTTTTTGCCTTGTTGTAGTAGTGGCCATGTTGCGGCGATTTTGTTATGAAAACATCAAACATCTTTTAGCTTAACTGCTTCAGCTTATGAGGGATAATTATTTTTAACATGCAAACCAACTAGCTTATATTTAAACTATTTTATATAAACGCCATTTAATTCTACGATCTACCTTCTGGCAAACGCAATTTTTGTAAATATGTTTTTTTTTTATTACTAATAATTCACGTCGATTTATTGGCATCTCAGCAACGATCCCTGTCCAACGGCAATTCAATCTACAGTATCCTTCTTTTAAATAGATTCAGTTGTACATAATCGACAGTTAGAGAAAAATCCGTTGACATTCGAAAGCCTTTCTATTGTTCCAGTCTTAAAAGCAGCGCTGGCTTCATCGTCAGTTGCCGCTCATGCGTTCAAACACTGCTCTACCATACCGAACGGCCCTTCGCCAATCAGGTTGCAGTATTCTTAAGAAAATGTTCCCTTAGCCATTCACAGCAGCTTCTTACTCTTGATCGTTCTTACTCTTGATCGTCCAAGCCGAGCGAAACTTCCGGTGAACTGTCAATCACGTTGCCTAGCGGCAGACCCAACCTTCTGCCGACCAGATGTGACCACATGTGGACCATCGTCATCTGACGTCACAACACTCGCAATACTAAAATCGCATTCCCTGGGGATGCTTCATGAGTGGGGGTGCCTAGCAGGATCCGATCTACTCCTATATAACCAAACATGCTTAGTTAGCCGACAGCCACGCTCAAAGACGAATTGCCGCCCGTCGCTACTCCCGTTGAGGGGATCGGGATGTCTCTCCACTGTTGCTATCCCGGGCAGAACAGAAGGTAGTAGTTTATGGACTTAAACTAGTTTAACGTTTGAAAATTTAATTTTTTGGAAATGATATTCAAAATTTTATAGTTTAAACTTTAAATCCGACTAGGCAATTTTTCGTGATATGTAGAGAGGCCATCGGCATTCTTGACCAACCCTCTCTGCATACTTAAGTGTTCGGGACCACTTCCTAAAAAACCCGACTTTAATATTAGCCACAGCGCTATTATTATTTTTTTTCTTTTATTTTAACTAAATGGGTTAATCTAAAACTTCACCAAAATCACGTAAGGTATTACTGAAACAGTTAGACCTTCTAGATAGAACTCTGATACTTACAGGTGATAGGGTGCATTGATTGCTACAAAAACTAAAAGCTACTTGTTTTTCTAGTAACGTTTATGGATTTGAACAAACAGTAAACGTTCATGGATTTGAACTAAACAAAACTTTGACTTGTCAAAATTAATATGTAAACAAAACTTGTTTGCAAACCGCCGATGTTTTAATGTAAACACTTGAAGTTTATTTTAATTTGCCTTGCTTTATTTTGAAGTTCGCTGAACTTAATTTTTTTGTAACTAGTTGAAGCCAATGTAACCGTTAATAACTTTGCATTCTATGTTTTATTAAAAACTACCAAGAGTTTTTTTAAACGACTTCGACTTCGTTTGATTAATAGCTAGTTTTAAGGTTAGTCAATTTAACTGCCCTTTAAAACCAGGAACGCTATTAAATCCCACCTGGTGGCAGCCATGATAGATGAGATTGTTGTAGTGATATTTTAGATGCCTAGGCATAAGAGTTCCCTACCCCCAACACCGGGACCGTAGAGAGCAGGCTAATTTTCCGTAAAAGTAAAAACAGCCACTTCCACTACTTTGATAACGCCGGATGTGTACACCAGATGGTGGTGCTAGACTGACAGCACCTTGACGCCTAAATTGGTTGCGAATGTCACGAAGGAGCAGGTGATGGCTATTCGTAGTCTTCGTGAACGGAGAAACGTAGTGTACTGCAAAGCAGATAAGGCAAATCACACAGTAGTTCTTTTACGGAGCGATCATGACCAACAAATGGAAGAATTACTGGCGTCAGGGTTGTATAAGGTTACCGAGGTAAATGTGGGGAATAGGCCACTGCTAGATTTGCAGCTTAGCTTGACTAGGTTGAAGGAAGAGGGGTTTCTCTCTAAGAGTGAGGTGAAGGATTTGGCTCCAGTTCTCCCTCAGAGACTTCCTACCATTTTTGCGCAAGTGAAGACGCATAAAGAGGGAGGCCCCTTTTCCTTATAACGCTAACCTAGATTCAGTGTGATAGTTGAAGTGATTTTAGTGCAAGAGTTGCTAACTTCGTTCAAACGACTGTTTTGCTAAATGTAAGCTGCATCATGTAATTTAGAAAGCTGTGATAGCTTAGCCGACTTTTCTAGTCCAAATTTGTATTGTGAACACAATTCTGTTCTTTGCCGATTTAATGTAAATCAAGTGCTTTTAATTGAAAAGCCCCGATTTTTATTTTGTAACCGACTAGATACTTCGTGTTGTACTATAACTTGTCATGTTTAATTAAAACAGAAAAGAAAGTTGTTTTAAACAACAGTTTGACTTCCGAGTCCTATTTAATTTGCAAGGGTTATCTAATTACAAACCAATTTTTATTTTAACTCCTAAGTAGGCAATTAAATTAACTACCCATCGTGGTGGCAGTAAACCGTGATAGATAGGTCATAAAAAGTTAGTTAGGACGTTGACGCTCTTCTCCTAACTGTGCAGTAGACACGCTATGCTGTTTTTCCATGAAAGTAAAAACCGCCACTTATGATTTATTCTCTGTAAACTACAACTTCGCCAGATGTCGGTGCTATAGACAATAGGCCCCTCAAGACCCTCTAAGCACCGCTACAAAACTGGTGGCAGTGGTGGGATTTAAAGGTGCTGTGCCACCTACACTCCTTCCCCCCTGTCATACTACCATGCCAGTTTATCTTAAGAAGATGATGTTGCAGTACAACTCAAACTGCAACCCCCATAGATGTCAGTAGCAACGTCTAAAAAGCTACAGAAGTAGATGTCCGCCTTAAAAACAAAACAAGGCAAAACAACAACTCCGTATCCACCTGGAGCCGGGAAGCGGCAATCTTCCCTTCACAAGCCGTGAAGCAGCAGGCACGCCTTCGGAAGGCAGATGTTCCTTCAACCCCTGGAGAAGTCAGCCTCATACAGCAGGACAAGACGCTCCAACAGTGAACCACTGGACATTCAACTGGGATAACACAGTGACTGTGCTCGAATTTCTACCAGAAGTGAGACCACTACAATTTGGATTCGATCTTCGATGGGTGATCGGATTGACAGACTGCACAGCGATTGTGCAGGAAATTCAGGTTAGTGCACATGGGTATAGTTTGGTTGCCAAGCCGAGTGTTTGTTTCATGCATTTTATGTATTTAATTATCCACCTGAGTGCTTAGGTAATATAAGATAGTATTTATGTGTGCCTGACTGGATTGGGTTATAAGAGAAGTGTTTAAGAACTCGCTCTTTTTAACTTTTATGAGAGTTATTTTGCGGCTGCAATTTTAACTGTAAAGATTTAAAACTAGAACGATTTTTTTTCTTTAAAATTTGAACTAACCTAAACTTTCAACATGGAAGAATTAGAAGCTGTTGTCGATCATATTCATTACAAAGACTTAAAGAAAGCTTGTTTGAATTTGGGTCTAACTGTGTGTGAAACTAGACACGAGTCGTTTAAGTTATAAAAATAGCATTTAACGATCAGAAACTCACGTTGGACGAGTTAACTAACGAATTACTCAGTGCCATTGAAAAACGTGATGCTGCCATTTTGGCCAAAAAGGAAGTCGCTCTCAAGGAGAACGAACTCTTTCTTAAACCCGAACAGTTGAAACTAGAAGCTTTAAAGTTAAAAGAGGCTGAAAAAGCTAGAGCTTATGCCTCCCGTGAGGCCGATAAAATTCGGGCACACGAATTAATGATCCGTGACACAAACGCCCAGACTAGCGGTAGCGATGCCGCTACGGCGCTTGCCATAAAAAAACTCGAGCAGGAGTTAGAACTAGCTAACCGACAAATAGAGTTAGCTAGATTAAGAAGTGTGAATGGTAACGATGGTTCCAATCCAGTTCAGGTTTTGCCAAACGTAAACACAGGTCCACGGCCCAGAAATATTTCTGACGCTGTTAGATTATTAAATAATTGGGGTCCGAAATCGGAAATCAATTCATATTTAAAAATCTTTGAACGCACAATGGAAACTCAAAGTATTCCAAAGAGTGAATGGGTAGTAGGTTTACAACCTTTGTTAGGTGAAATTTTAGTGAAGGTATGCGATCAAATGACCGCTGTAAACATGCACGATTACGATCAAGTTAAATAAAAATTGCTTGAAAGGTTTGTACAGACTAAAGAGTCAGTCCAATCGTCGTTTCGTAGACTGGAAAAACATCCAGAACAAATGTATCACGAGCACGCGTTTGAGCTTCAAACTTTGTTCTCGCAGTGGGTGTCATTAGCAGACGTTAATGGTAATTACGAAAAATTGTCTAATTTAATTTTGTTAGAGCAATTTTACAAGTCATACCTAGTGGGCTTAAGAAAATGGTTGCCGGACCAGATTAAATCCGGGACGCTACAGGAAGCAGCCAAACTGTGTGACGACTACACCACACGCAACAAGCAAATCTCCATTGATGTTGCTGTTAAAACTGGCAAAGAGCAAACTGGCACACAGCCAGCCAGCCAAACCGCTAAGGCTTCGTCCAACCCCCGAAATGGTAAACAAAACCATAACTTGTTAGCTAACCCGGTTGGGACTAACAATGACAGCGTGACTAGCACAGAAGCTAAGGCGATAATCGTGATATAGTGTAACTTCTAACCCTAGTCAAACTAATGTTAGAGCGTGTTATAAATGCGGTTCGTCCTCGCACCTCCGCAATCGATGTCCAGAGTATATCAAAACAGAATTTGCTAATGCATGTTATCGAGTGGGCTCGGATGCCTTAACCGCGTTAAAAGCTAGCACCAGGATAGGTAGGAATAAAGTGTTATGCCTACATGATTCCGGGAGCAGTATAAATCTCGTTATTCGGAAACTCTCCAAAAACTGGCCTAGACTAAAACAAACAGCTCAGTGCAAAACCGTAATGGGCGACAGTGTGGTCGAGCTACAACAGGTAGATTTATTTTGAAATTACATGGAGGTTTAAAATTGCATGTTGTTGCATGTGTTTTGGAGGCTACCCACTCTGTTATCCAAATAGTTTTGGACGTAAACGCCCTGTCTAAATTAGACGAATTACGTCAGCCTAAAATAAATGTAGATGACGCACGCAACTGTAGCCCCACTCGTCCCGTAGCTCCTCCCCCCAGCCCGAGCGCTGCTGACCACAGCCAAACCACTGCGAAAAAGCGTTCCCGTAAACGCCGCCCCCGCTCCATCATGGAGTCGTTCAGCCGGCCAGCGGGATTGGTCAAGCCAAACCCGACTGTAGACTTTCAGGCGCCGTCCAAGTCGCCCAGCCCCTCTGCCGAGGCAGTCAAGTCAGGCACAAAAGAGGCCGTTAAAAACGTCCCTCCCCCAAAAGTGCTGACAGCCAGCGATAGGCCGACTGACCATCCAAGTATAGATGTGAAATCCGATAGGTGTACTTGCAGTACCCATAATGAGCCAACTGGCTCAGTCAGACCAAATAAATTAGCACCAAAATTCAACGAATGGATTGAACTACGTAACCGCTCATTAGCAAGCATTGTCAGCCTCCTAGAGATAAACTTAGAAGTGTGAAATCTGAGGACAACCTTGCAGTAAAAAGTGTGTCCGTTAAATTTAAAGTAAGTCCTAAACTTGCTTCTTTCAAGTGCCATTTTGATTTTTTCCCCGAGTTTGGAGAAATAAAATTGCCATGCTTTAACCTAACTTAGCTACAGTTTGGGTTAACCAATAAAACGTAAATGCCGGTTTTTTTTGTGTACATCCTTAAAATTTAGGACCCGATGTTTTAGAGTTAAACTCTTGTCTTAAGTAAATGGTGGAAATTTGTAATTGATCACAGTTATGGCTCTTTGAACCAGATGATTGTTTTTCGTTAAGACTAAGGTTATAAATCTAACCTAACCATAAGTAAGTAATGTGTAAATAATGTGTAAATAATGTGTAATAATCAGTATGGGAGTACGTAAAACCTTCAAGTAGGACTCCAAACGTGATAAGTAAAACTAGTGTAGTTTTTTTTTCCTAAAATAGTTTTTGCAAATCTTGTGTAAACCACCAAGACTAACCTAAGTAGGCTAACGTGTAATTTTTCTCCATATAGTTTTTTTTTTCTTGAAAACCTAACCAAATAGTTTTTCTTCATAAGTGTTAAACTGTAGTGAGTGGTAGGCCGCTACAAACGTGGCTCCATCTAGGACCACCTAACCTAAACATAAAAATTGTGTTTACTGCTTTAATGTCTTAAATCTTTAAGACTGCTTCATTGTACAAACCTGGTAAGTTTCATACTAATGCTGATACCATGAGTAGGTATTTTGTTTGAACTAAAAACAACAGTTGAGTTTTTATTATTAAAAGCTAAACCAGTGGTGGAGCAAAGAAATTGCTTTGCACCATTTTTTGTATAAATTTTCTTTAATTGTTAAGAGGTATGTTAAGAGGTATGTTGTCACTCAAAGAAACTGTCAGCTTTCCCGTTTCGGACTTTACACCAAAATTTTAAGTGCCAATGTTGTTCTCCCTGTCACTATCAACGCCTTCCCTTGTGGAAGGATATTTACAGAGATTGTACGACACGTTTAAATGTTCATTAGGAACATTCTACAGGAGTTTAGTGGCTCCTGGCTATATCCTCTTCAAGTTTTCTACTAAATGGCTTTCTATAAAAACAGCCCGTCTGTCTCACCTCTGAATGCAAAAGCTTAACTCTGTCGTTAAATGGTTGTTGGGTATAAGCCTTAAACCTCCCAGCGTTTTCATATGTAAACAAGTTGTCTGATATACCTTGAATCAGTCCAGTGGTAATCTGTTAACTTTAAATAGAGCTTATAGTTGCGCATGCGCTCATAGTACCCTCTATTCTATTCCGATCCTTAACGCAAGCTAGGTCCTGAGGAGTGCGCCTCGTGGTTTTTTTCGATGCTTTCCAAGAAAATAAAAACAGCATCCTGTGAACGGCGGAGCATAAAATGTTGCGATTATATCATTTAATAGTTAACAGTTACAAAAACATAACCTGTACTTTTTGTTTTGCTTAAATATTCAAATGGTGTGTACCACCAATAACGTTTATTTCTGTAAAAACTTTGTAAATTTTGCATTAATTTAATTTTGCGACAAAATCACAAGGGCGAGAACAAAACTTTGCAATTTTATTTTAATTTAAAATTAATGTTCTTTTTAACTTGTAACTGATCCGGAGCTAGGAACAAGTAGCTCAAAACATTTTTTTTTTCACACATTTTGAAAGTAAATGGCAAAATGACAAACTCCCTAGAAGTTGGAACTTTCTATGTTGTTTGATTGCATGAATCAAGGGTGTTTCTTTACAAATTCTATTACGTGGCTTGGCATTTTTTGTTGTGACATACCTATGTGCACTAATCATTTGTTGTAGGCTTTCATTGGGCATTCAACAGAAGTCCCAAATGAAATCTCCCGTATGGGGGCATGTAAAGGCATGAGGCCTAAATCGTGAAGATTGGTTACGAGAACCGGCACCAACTATCAAAAACTCGGGGACAATTTTTTTTTCTCTTAGCGCTCACGAGCACTAGGCCTATTACTTCAGCTCCAACTTCAAAAATTTGTATCTTCAATGAAAATGGGCCAAAACGACTCTGGTTTTCAACACTTAATAGACCTGAACTTTATCCATCCTCCTGTTAAAACAGAACTTGAAATTTCAACGTACTTTGTTAACTACGACAGTTTGAAAAAGTGCTCAAACTGAGTGCCGATGCACGCAATTGAAGTCGCCATTTTCCAAAAACAACTTGTAAATATTTACTTGTATTCTCGAAATATTTTACAGGCATAAAGCCGACTAGCTTAGTATTGTTTTAGATGTACCAACTAAGGTAACGATTTTAGCAACTATGAAAACTTCGACTACTCTCATGTTATTATTTGCGGCTGTGGTAATAAACTTTAATTTTTATTTATTTTTTAAAATTTAATTTAATTTTATTATTTATTATTATTATTAATAAATTTATTATTATATATAATAGATAAGATAATTGAAAGATTTTTTTCGAATAAAATAACAGAATATTTAGACAAATTTAATTTGTTAAATAAAATACAGTACGGATACAAAAAAAAAACAAAGTACAACGGACTTACTAATACAAATAAATGAAATAATTACAAAAGCATTAGATGAAAAAAAATACATTGGAGTAGTACTTATCGACCTACAAAAAGCATTCGATACTTTTGACCAGGAAATTTTAATGAAAAAATGTGAAAGACTTGGTTTACGAGGAAAAATATATAATCTAATTAAAAGTTATTTGACACACAGGAAAGCAACAGTAAAAATTAATAATGGATATAGCACTAAAAAGGATATAAAACACGGAGTACCTCAAGGGTCAGTGTTAGGTCCATTATTATTTTTAATATATGTAAATGATATAGATAATTATGTTAAGAGAACTCTTTTATTCATGTTTGCAGATGACACAATATTGTTATCCATAAATTCAAACCATACTGAAATGAATGAAAATCTACAAAAAGACTTCGATATGATCAAC
Organism: Lithobius niger; assembly: GCA_023313725.1. Lineage (NCBI taxonomy): Eukaryota > Metazoa > Arthropoda > Chilopoda > Lithobiomorpha > Lithobiidae > Lithobius > Lithobius niger. Next base: position 51,558 of record JAHWFP010273489.1, read on the forward strand.
GGATGGCTAATAGAAAATGAATTATATATAAGCGAGGAAAAACAATACAATTAGAAATAACAGTTCCGAAAATGAAAAATAAACACGCAATCAACTTAATAACGCACAGTGAACAATGCGAATTTATAAAAAATGGTTTAAACAAACAAAACTGCTCAAAAAGTTGTAGGAAAACTGATTTGAAGGATACTTCAAAATATTTAGGAATAGAAATTGACTCAAAATGGGATTTTAAACACCATGTAATGAAATTGATCATAAAACTTAGACAGATGAGGCCGGGAAAAAAAATAAGTTTGGTTCTCGGGCATTTTGAAGGTCGAAAAAGGACCAGGCCACCCGGCTTTTTATTTTATTATTTATTTTCAAAATGATATGAAAATGCTCAACATTTTTCTTTAATCTTTTAAGCAGTATGAACGTATAAGTTATACACGCCCAAAAAAATCATCCCAAACACAGTAACGACGTATATATACGTAAAGTTTGAAGGTAAACTATGGGTCGAAAAACGCAATTTTCCACCAAAATATCGAAATGCGAAACACTGAAATTCCTGACATGTTGTGCATGATTTATGAATGAAAAAAAAAAAAAAAAAAAAACCTAGTTACCAATGTCTACAATTTTATTAAAAGCACTTTAGTTGAATGTAGACTCTTTAAAAACTACAAAAATGTCTTTCTCATTCTTTTTTCCTAAGTTAAAAAGCAGAAAATTGGTCATTTTTGATCAGCGGTAGCGGTCGAATCATTTGACTGGGCGCTGCCATCTTGTATTAGTTGGAAAGCTGGAATTCCACTCAATCTAGGCCTGTCAACATATTTTCTCGATGGCCATTTGGCAGTGGCCAATCAGACGAATTGTATTAGGCCGTTTCTGGCCGTTTCGAGCTAACTTTCCAAAGCATTTGAAAATCGCGTTCCGTTATTGGCTGGTTCGCACCACGTGACCGATTTTGCGTGCTCTCATTGGCTGATGCACGATATCAACATGGCCGCCGCCGATCGCTTCGGATTTTACGTGAGCGCTTGACGAGCACTTGTGTTTTAGTTCGTCATTGCAAATCACAAGAAAGATGATGTTTTACAGCATTAGAAAATTAAATCAGCAGCCACGATGCAAAACTGAAATGGAAAAGGAGCCTATAAACCTTCACACTATTGCTTGTCAGGTGGGAACAACGATTTTTAGACTAACTAACGCCAACTTTCGGACGCGTTTTGTCAACACGGAAATTTTCGATTTTCATTACCGCCCGTAATTAAAAAAAAAAACAACGGTTCTCCGAAACTATTAAAGCCATTTGTCCGATTTTTTCTGTGCACTTGAATCAATATATCTTGCGTGCGTGTAATAAGTTTGAAATAATTGTGTCCAACAATTTTCACAAGAATAAATATTTCGGTAGTGCCCACTCCACGGGTAACGACGTAAGACGAATGAAATAAAAAGCGATTGACCCGCATGAATTTTGGGGACCCGCCCGCGCCCGAGAACCGCACAATTTTTTTTTCCTGGCCTGATACCAAAATTATATAACGTAAAACACATTCTAGGCAATAAAAATAAAAAAAATTTCTACAAAGCATGGATAGGTAGTATTCTGCGATATGGAATCGAAATTTATGGCTTTGCTTCTGAATACATAATAATGAGACTGCAAAAAGTACAAAATAAATTAGTTAAGGTGTTGTTTGGAAAAGAAGGGGAAAAAACAAATGACATCTTTATTTATAATAAAATACTGAAAATAACTGAATTAAGAGACTATATCATAATACTTAAAAATTATTACGTAAATACATATAAAACTTATGATGAACCAAAAAGTTTGCGTTTAAGAGTATCATCACAAAGATTTAAGTTACTCTGTTGGAACAATGCATATGGTACAAGAAAGAAAGATTATTACATACCATACACATTTAACAAACTAGAAAAAAATTATGTTACATTTTCAAAGCAAACATGAATTAAAAAGTAAATTAATAGATGTACTTATAAATAGTTATAAAACTTAATAAAACTAACATACTAACAATTTATAAATTGTTTATAATATATTATATTTATTCATGTATGTATCTATTTATTAATCAAATATTGATTTATGTGTTATGTGTTATGTGCACTATGTAATTATTGTAGCTCACACAAGTTATTATTTTAACTTCGAGCAATGTTCACAATAAACTTATTATTATTATTATTATTATTATAATCATATTATTATTATCATATTATAATCATCATCACCATCATGGTGGCCTCTCGCTACCGCTCGTGGCCGCTCGGCGAAAACGTTTCCATTAGGAATAATATAGCATCCATCCAAATGATTGAAGCTGTCAGTAGGTAACAGGAAGATCTGCTGAGCATTTTGAGACTATCCATGAGTTTTTTCGTGCATTCTGTGTGTTTTTACAATCATTTGAAATTGGGCAACAATCAGGATTGAATACGGAAAAAGTACGGAAGTTTAACTTGAACGCATTGCACGCAACCGCCAATTTTGTGTCTACGTAAGTTGTAGAGGATCATTACCGTTTTAAACCATAACCATGGCAAGATGTGGTGACTGTGAAAATAAATTAAACGTGAACGAAGATGAATTTCTCAACTGCGCAAATTGCAAAGGGAAGATACATTGCGACAAAAAATGCTCCGGATTGGCTCCATCAACAATAGTGGCTATGGGTAAAAAAAAAAATGACTGGGTTCGTAAAAAGTGTAGAGCTGCCCGAAATGAAGGCCTAAGGAAAAACTCAACGAAGACAGACGAGGATGGTGAAGAAGATTGTGCCATCGAACCCACATCAAACACGAACCTTCAGTACTGTGAAAAAAAACTGGACGACTTGTTTGGATCAACTGACAGAATTCTGCAGAAACTCGTGACAATGGAAAAAAACTTTGAAAAAATTAAAAGTGAATACAATGACGTTCAGAAAGCAAATACGAAATACAATGCACAATTGAGGAAATTGGAGGAAAAAACTAGATGACGTTGCAAAAACAAATGAACAAATCTTGTCAAGCATAAACTTTATCAGCACAAAATACGATGAAATTGAAAAAAAATGTTCAACATGGCAGACGAAAATAAAAAACTGAACAGAAGAATTGAAGCTCTTGAAAATAAAATAGGATCTAATACCAGTCCAACCCAACCACCCAGTAATGAAACTAAAGACTTGGAAAGCATCAAACTTTCCTTAAACAACTTAAAACAGAATCAGGAAGAAAGTGATCAATATAATAGAAACCGTAATCTTGAAATTCATGGAGTTGACACGGAAGCTCAAGAAGATTTAAACGACACCATTTATCGAATTGCCGATGCTATCAACGCTACGGATTTTGAAGACACTTGGATTGACAAAGCTCATCGTCTCCCGAATAAAAATAAGAATTTCCCACCTTCAATCCTTATCCAATTCAAAAATAGGGTAAGCAGAGATTACTGGCTGAACTGCAAAAAAAAGAAAAACATTACAAATGACCATCTGTTTTTGAACGGGAATAATGGCCGTATCTTTATTAATGAACACTCAACACCGTTCTATAAGTCATTATTATGGCAAGCAAAACAAGAACTGAAAGCCTCCTTCAAATACATCTGGTTTAAGGATGGGAAAATAAACGTCAAAGAAAACGAAAAGAGCAGGTTTGTTACACACATAAAAAGCCACGACGACCTAAACAAACTTGTTGAAAAGAATAGCACTTGTGACAAAAACTCTGTTCTCACTCCAACTCACCTTACAACTCCAAACAATAATAATGACAATAGGCCAAACACTACACAGGAAAATAGACGATGAAGATTTATTTATCAACGAAGTATTTGACAACTTTTTTGTGCTAAATGACTTTTTCCACCAACAATGCTTGTGCTTTTCAATGTCTACATTCCAATATACGGAGCTGTAAGCTAAACTGGACTAACTGGCTTGCAGAATATGACATTGAAGGAATTGAATGGGATTTCGTTATTTTCACTGAAACTAACATTAGGGAACATGAAGCTGAAAGTTTCCATATTAAAACTATTCCAGGTTTGCAAATTGTCGACAATCACAAAGAGGAGGTGGCATTTTACTTTTCATTAGAAATGATAAATTTACAAACATTAAATATGTAAATACAAAAATTGATGAAAACGAAGCGATTAGCTGTACATTCTTAATAGGAAAGGATAATTTTGAAATATTGGCAATTTATAAAAAAAAAACCCTCAGCCAGCAGAGTGAACTTTATAAAAAATTTAAAAACTTATTTACAAAAAAAAAAAGCAAACGTGACAATACATTTTTGATTGGTGATCTTAATTTAAATGTCCTTGAAGGACATCAAGATCGAAAAGAAAACCATGATGTTGAACGTTTTGAAAACTGTTGGCGAGCTTAGGCTACTCACAAAAAATAAATTCTCCAACCAGGGAAGAATTTCGGAATAATAAAATCATACGCTCATGTATTGACCTAATTTATTGTAATATTAAAAAATGGGAGTGTGACGCTTTTGTCATTAAAATTAAACTTGCGGATCATTATTTCACGGCCTTTAATGCGTATCAATTATCGCCTAATGTGAATGAAAAAGTCTTCTTGAACCCAAGTAAAACTAAAGTAAAATATTATCATAAAGGCATCATTCGACCACTACAAAATATAAATTGGGACTTTTTAAAACGTTTACTGACCCAAACGTTGTTTATGACCAAATTGAATCAAAAATTTAAAAAATCTATGATAGCAACATTTTGAATAAAAAAATATATTATAAACAGACAACTACAAATCACAGAAAAGCTCAGTCGTTCAGAGCTGAATGGATGAACCCTTCTTTGCTAATGAAAATTAATGAAAAAATAAACTGTGGACAAAAATTTCAAAAATGTCGAACCCCTCGCAAGAATAAATCGGGAACTATAAAGAGGCAAAAAGAAACGTTCGTAATTTGGTAAATGAAGCTAAACAAAAGTTTTATCAAAACTTCAACAAAAATTGGAATAATGGTACAAAAATCTGGGAAAAAATTAATCAACTATGTGGAAAATCCTATAAAAAAAGGGGGGAATCTAAATGAAAAAATTAAGAAGGCTTTTAAAGATGTCAGTGCAGAAAACATTAGCAACAACTTTGCTTCATTTTTTCATGATGAAGTTCCCTTGTTAAAAAAAACTAAAGAAAAGAACAAGGTAATCAGTAATAATAAAAGGTGCACAAATTCGAATGTTATGGCAAATAAAAATCCACATACCATACAAATATTTACAGTTATAATAAACCAGGTAAAAATAAAAAAATTGTGTGGATATGATGGTTTTTTTGCTTGAGAATTTTGTTCAATCCAAAGAACAAACTACTGAATTCCTTGTTTACTTGATTTCGGCAATTATTAAAACTGAAATCTGGCCAACTAATTAAAAAAAACAGATCATTAGACCCATATTTACAAAATGGGAATCAAACAAATATTCCCCAAGATTATTGAAACAAGATTATTGAGAAATTTTTTGCTAACAAATTACAGGCTTCTTTCAAAAAATTCAAAATTATTCATGAGAGCCAATTTGGGTTCCAACAAAATAAAGGTACGACCGATGCCCTAAATGCAATCAATAATAAAATTACTAGTGCCTTAAATAAAAGCAAACATATTGGGGCAATTTCAATAGATTTGAAAAAGGCTTTTGATACCCTGGACAAAGATATTTTACTAAAAAAAGTTCTTAATGTTGGAATCCGTGGAAAGTTTCTGGGTATTTTACAAAATTACCTAACGGGAAGGGAAAGTTGTGTGAAAGTTGATAAGTTGTCAGAATGGCAGTCAATCGCTTATGGAGTACCACAAGGCTCCATTTTAGGATCGGTTTTTTTCCTTATTTACATCAATGATGCAACCCTTTCATGTACTTATACCCATATGACGTTATATGCTGATGACATCTTCCTAATCTCAACTCACTCAAATCAAGACACCATGATAAAAAATTGCAACATGATTTTAATAATATTAATAATTTTTTCTCAACAAATGAATTATTTATTAGTACGGACAAAACAGTCTTCTTGCACATTACAACCTCCCATACTCCGAGAAATAAATGCCATATACGACTTCATGAAAATGGTTGTAATATTAGATTGAGTTGTAACTGCCCAAAACTTGCACAAGTTGATAACCTAAAATACTTAGGCATAATAATTGACGACAATTGGAAATTCCATAATCATATCGATTCATTAATTAAAAAAATTAGAGGTACTATTCCCTCACTGTACACCTTACGAGAAGTTCTTGACCCCAAAACAAAAATTGTACTCTTTGATGCATGGATTCTCTCAATTGTGCGAAATGCATGTACGATTTTCGGTTCCACGTCAGCTTGTCATATAAAACGTTTACAAAAAAACTTTGAACAAAGCTATTAAAACCCTTTTTGGTGTTAACAATAATAAAACAACTAAAGAATTGATGACTGAACACAAAATCTTAACCTTTCTACAACTGTTTAAGCATACTATTATTGTAAAATACTTCTTTGATAACACCTTCCAAACTAAAATTGAGCGTCCATTCCGAAATAAGGCTTGGTTAAAAACTCCATTGTGGATAAACTCTTACGGAAAAAGACATAACTTATTTGTTATCCCACAAACCTTGAATGATTTACCGAGAGATCTTAGAGCAAATCTGAATGTGAATAACATTAAAAAACTGGTTAAGAATTGGCTGTTAAATAACTAATTTTAAAAAAGTGTATATTTCTTGTCAATATTTTTAATGTTTTACTAATGAAATCATGTATTAAACTTAGACTTGTCACACATTCAGTGTACTCACAAACTTTACGCTTCGTGCCTTGATTTTAGTACAAAAATGCTGAATAAAATTATTATATTATTATTATCAAATAATAATTATAATATTATAATAATTATAATTAATTTTAATATAATATATATATATATTATATATTATAATAATGTATAATATTAATAATATAATTATAATATATATATTATGTATATATATTATATGTATTATATAATATAATTAATTATAATTAATAATTATAATAATTAATAATAATAATTCTTTTTTCGTACACAAGCTGGTTTATTTTAATCTTTTGCGTAGGTTTTAATAAAAGCAATTATTAACGCAACTTTTTCTCATGAACTCTTACCTTGTTCAAAATGGCAAAATCAACTATTATTTTACCGGACATTTTCAGTGTGTATCTTGTATTTTTATTTCAGGGCTTCGACCATAGTGATCTCAATCCGAATGCAAAATAATAGCCTTATTCCTTCAATTAAAAACATTTTTATTAGTTTTGAGCATCAAATTCATTAGTTGCGATACATAATATCGTAGTTTTTATTTATAGGCCTATTCATGTTGTTATGAGTTCCAAACTCAGTTGCACTTTCAGGCATCTAATGCCCTAAAGTTGGCAATTCTCTTTGCTCTTCAAGCTCCTACAATTCCCTTCCAACCAAAATGCAGTATTCACTTTTCCCTCCACTCAGAGAGCAAAGCTACCCTGCCCGTCCACGCCGCCATGACCTCTTCCAGTATTGACAGCCTGACCGAGTCTCTCCTCCTCCCAAGGTCTCCCTCTACCGCGCTCCACCCCCGTCGCTATCCTACAGGCCTGCGGTTTCCCACTACCTGGCTGCCAAGCAGCAGGTATAAAACTCAGCTCCAGTGGGAAATCGTTAGCATAGCTCAAGACTCAAAGGCTAGAGGTCACTACGGCGGTCGGAGCAGAGATGTCCTGTCCAGTGTTGCCATGCCAGGCAAGGTAGTAGTTCTTGATAGTGACTAGTTTAAATTGAATTTAATTTTTGGAACAGCATTTCTAAATTTTTAGTCATAAATTTTAAACTGAACTTCAAGCTTTCGAGTGAACTTATGGGTAGCCAAACGCCATCGGCATTTCTGGTCTAGGGCACCCATAATTTAAAGGTTCAAGGTCCCCCTTCTAAAAACCGGCTATTTTTCTATTTATGTAAACTCAGAGTGTACTAAATAATCAAAGATCACCAAGATCTAGCATGTGTTATCGTTGAAGCAACGGTCTTTCAAAAGATAGTTTTCCTTATAACGCTAACCTAGATTCAGTTAACCTTATAACGATAGTTGAAGTGATTTTAGTGCAAGAGTTGCTAACTTCGTTCAAACGACTGTTTTTCTAAATGTAAGCTGCATCATGTAATTCAAAAGATGTGATAGTTTAGCCAACGTTTCTCGTCCAAATTGGTAATGTGAACACAATTCTGTTCTTTGCCGATTTAATGTAAATCAAGTGGTTTTAATTGAAAAGCCCCATTTTTTATTTTGTAACCAACTAGTTACTTCGTGTTGTACTATAACTTGTCATGTTTAATTAAAACAGAAAAGAAAGTTGTTTTAAACAACAGTTTGACTTCCGAGTCCTACTTAATTTGCAAGGGTTATCTAATTACAAACCAATTTTTTTTTTTAGTAGGCAATTAAATTAACTACCCATCGTGGTGGCAATAAACCGTGATAGATAGGTCATAAAAAGTTAGGTAGGACGTTGACGCTCTTCTCCTAACCGTGCAGTAGACACGCTATGCTGTTTTTCCGTGAAAGTAAAAACGGCCACTTATGATTTATTCTCTACAAACTACAACTTTGCTAGATGTCGGTGCTATAGACAGTAGGCACCTCAAGACCCTGTAAGTGCCGCTACAATAATGTCCTAACTATAGGTGATTTAAAAATTTCAAATGTCGTCAACACCAGAATTAGCTCATGTAGCTTATAACCAAAATAAGGAAATAATAAACAGGGAATTTTATAAACCCAATCACATTTACGTAGCATCACTTAACGTAGCTACAGGTATAGAAACTGATAACACTAAATCTACATGGAATTGTACACCTAAACAACATTTAATAGACATTACTGTATCTTTGTTAAGAGAAGAAATAATTCCATCAAATTGAGAGAGTAGAATAATCGAAAATTTACATTTTCCTTATCCGAAAATACAGACAGGAGTATTCCAACCTGAAAACGGCGAATTTCCTGTACATCTTGCTCACAGTCTTGTTAACACAACTCCCACAGTATTATTCCAGTCAAGTGCATTAACCTTAACGGATTTGACGTAGAACTAAAAGCGGGTTCAACCCTAGGTATGTACACGACAGCTATTATCGAGTACGAGGATAACGCTTCCTTAGTTTCGCCAAATTCAAATTTGCCCACCTCAAGTCCCATTGAGAAATCTCAAACCGCAAGTCCCATCGAGGTATCTCAACTCTCAAGTTCCATAGAGATTTCTCAGAACCAATCCAAACCGAGGTGCCAGTTAGTATCCTAACTGACGCTCCCAAGCCAAAATCTAAGGCAGAACTCGATGCGGAATGGGAAATTTTAAAACATAGGTTCACGTTTCCAGATTTAAACGAGGAAAACAGGACAATTTCTAGATATGCTTAGAAATCACCAAGATTCATTTTCTAAAAACAATTTTGATCTAAGATGTTACGAGGGATACGAAGTTCCTATAGATACTGGCGAATCACAACCAGTAAGTTCTAAAATGTACCGAGTTCCATTTCACCAGCGTGAATTATTGGATAAATCAATTGACGAAATGCAGAGAGTAGGAATAATCCAAGAAGGAAAATCAGAATGGTTATCTCCTTGTCTAATGATAAAGAGAAGGCCAACTGGTTATAGAGTTACGCAGCTTGAATTCTGTCGTGGAAAGTGTTCCAATATCCACTGTGACAGAAAGCATGGCTCACCTTAGCGGAGCTAAGTATTTTACACGCTTAGACTTTAAGTTCGGATTTATCAACTTAAATTAGCCGAATCTGCTAAACCTAAGACGTGCTTCTCTGCTAACTCTAAAACCTATTTTTTTAACATGCTCCCAATGGGCCTTAAAACAGCGCCTGCACACTTCCAATTTTGGCAACAACAAATATTTGCTGACGTGCTAGGAGCCTATTGCACCATCTATCTTGACGATTGCCTCCTGAGTAGTCCAGATCTTAAAACCCACATCAGTCATGTGAATCGAGCACTAGAACTAGTCGCTCGTTCCGGACTTAAACTCGGCATTGAAAAATGAGAATTTGCACGTAAAAAGGTTAAATTCTTAGGCTTTGTGCTAGACGAAAACGGGATACAACCCGATAACGATAAAACAAAGGCTATGCAACATTATCCTACGCCTAAGACACCTAAACAAGTCCGTTCAATTTTAGGTATGTTAAATTTCTATAGGCGACATATTTCTTCATTCGCCGAAATGTCACAGATTTTGTCCAAACTAACACGGAAAAACTGTAAATTTCTATGGGGCGAAGATGAAGAAAGAGCATTTCAAGAACTTAAGCGCGGTATGATAAATGCTGCAACGCTTAAATACCCAGATTTTTCTAAACCCCTTTTCTTGGAAACTGACGCTAGTGGAGTAGCGTCAGGGTGTTTAAGTCAGTATCACGGAGGTATAAACTATCCGTTAGCCTACACTTCCCGAATTCTCACGGAGGCGGAACGGAAGGAAACAACTACTACAAGGGAAATTCTAGCGATTATACATTGTATAGATTCATTTCGTTGCTATTTACTTGGTAAGATGTTTTTCTTAACTATGGACCATTTAGCAATTTGCTATCTTTATTGTGCCTCCACCCTCCCCCCCCCCCCCCAAATTAGAAAGAATCTTACTTCAACTCAGGGAATACGAATTCATCTTACGTCATAAGTCGGGCCGACTTCTAGCGCGCGCTATCTCGTATAGATACCAGTCGCTGTGTTGGGCAGTCAATTTCCTGACTGGACGCGACAACACCTAGCGGCAGAGCAACGAAACGATCCATTCTTAGGCCTAATAATAAAACGACTTAAAGATAGTCATCATAAGATCTAATCGACGCTTCTAACAAGCGGAATATCTCTTATAAAGATTACGACGGAATTCTATACAGAATTCGACTAGCCGACCCAAACAGAGGCCGTATGCACAACCTAGCACAGATGTGTATACCTAAATCTCACGGAACTGTTGTATCCGAGATTACCATTCCACTCCTGGCGCCGGCCATCGCGGAGCCAGCAAAACTAGAGAATTAATAGAGCTATATTGCTATTGGCCTAAAATGATGGACGATATCGCTCATTACGTTAAAACTTGTCAAGTATGTCAAGCTTACGTTAGACCTAATAAGCCACTTAAGGCTAAGAGCCTATCAACCTCTACAGAGACCAGGTCATTCATGGAGCTTGGATCTCACTGGACCCTTGAATAAAAGCGTTAACGGGAACGTCTACATAATGACGTTAATTGACGACTTCAGTCGTTACGTAATAGCAGTCTGAATTCCCGATAAGAAAGCGGAAACAATAGCTAAAAAGTAGTTTTCTCACCTCATAGCTAGATATGGAGCAACTGCGCGGAGACAACGGAAGCGAGATAAACAACGCTATTGTGGCAAGATTGTCAAATATGTTCAATATTAAAGAGATAAACTTCACTCCTAACACATCGTGGGTAGGAGGAACGGTAGAAGCAGCAAATAAGAGAATAGAAACAGTATTACGTAACATTTCCGCAAGTTGTCCAGAAAATTGGTGCGAATATCTAGAATTAGTGACTATAGCGCTGAATGTGTGTCCTAATTCAACCACGTTAATTAGCTCACATTATTTACATCACGGTTCCGAATTTAGATTGCACAGTGCATTAGCTTTCGAACCACCACGAATCTGCTATGATAATGAGGACACTATAGTACGTCTAGAGAGTAGACTACAAGCAGCATTCGAAGTCGCTCGAGCGCATACTTGGAAAGCAGTTAAGAGACAACAAAACTTTTATGATCACACTGCACGTCCTTACCGCTACATAGTCGATGATTACATATTATTACGCAACTTCTTACCAATTAAACAAATTTCGCAGAAATTACTTCGTGCTTGGACAGGACCGTTCAGGATTTTGGAATTTGTTAACGATGTTATCGTTCGTATTGTACATTTTCTGGATCCATTAAAAGTCATACGCGCACACGTGAACAATTTAAGACCATGGTTCCTAAGAATGAATAACCAACCTGTTCCTTTTAACGGACCTACTGACTTGGATTTATCGGAGCAGCTTAACGGTACCTTGATGGAAGCTGAAATAAAATGACAACAATACATAGCAAAACTTTTGGAAGACCCGACAGACCATTTATCAGAGATTCAACCACCAACGTTTACGCCTTCCGAGCCTGACGATGCAGCTAGCGGTTCAGAAACAAGCTCAACCAATAAACGCAAATGCATCGAGCCAAAATCGGCTGCTTATTTACAAAATAAATACCGTAAAATAGATTACGAACTAAATAAACAAAGAATGCTTGGTTCTATGCATGGTTATAATACCCGTAGCAGTAAAACTACCCCAGAAATTAGGCTGCTTCGGCAGTTGGAAGAGGCAAACGTTGAGGATGAGTAAGACTTTGTGTATCCAACGGAGAACAAAGAAAACAGGGTGTCACCATGAAGGAGCGTTCACGCGCTCTGCACGCGGGGACCCTAATGAGTACAAACGGAAGTACCTTTCCGAAACCAACGCACGATTGCTAGACCAGTCACCTACGTAGTTTTGATTCTCACAGTGCATAATACTAAGCATTTTACATCGCATAAATACATGAAAATAGCCTAAGTCTACTATGTTTCAGGATGTAATGTAAAATAACTTTTGAGACGGAAACTCGTAGCTTGTTTTAGAAAATACTATTATTACAAAATAAGAAAAATATGTACAAACAAATAATACGAAAAACGGAAATACGTAAACACGTATAAACATAACATACGAATACGTAAAGTCAGTGAGTATTTACAACATGAAAAAAATAAAATGAAACAAATAATAAAACGTAAAAGAAAATTCATGAAAATATTTACAAAAACATAGGAAATCACAGAAATAATTAACGTAAAGTTAATCAAAATTAAAATATTTACAGACATGTTATATGAAAATTTCGCAACAAAATAATACGAAGATTTGAAACAAAAACGGAAACAATGGTTTAAGTAATATAAATTTGAAAACAAGAAAATATGAAGACATGGAAAATCGTAAAATAAAAACGTAATCCACATAACCATGTCATAACCATAAGTTACAGTAGAAAAGAAATTAAAATTATCGAATGAAGGAAATTCAAGAAAATTGGAAGTTATTAAATGTATAAAATTTAAGAAATCTAAATTTAGTAATTTTGACTAGGAAAATTGTTGGTGACGTATGTCACATATATTAACTAACATTGTTGTAGTTGTGCCTTTGTTGGACTTGGTCCGATTGTTGTTGGCGACTTTTTGTATTCTTCTTGTTCTGGTTCTTCTGGCCGATAAGGCGAAACGTGGGTAAGCTGTTTTTTAGCTAAACCTGGGCCTTATCAAAACCAATAAATGTCCTTGTTGTCCATCACTGCCTCTTCTCTTCCGACTCCCACGCCTCTCTGAGTCTGTGACTCATTTGGTAGCAGAGCGTGGTTTTTGAAGAAAAGCTTTGCCGAACTTCAAGGACTGAAGACCGCCAAGGGACAAGATGGATGCCTCTCCTCTACAAGATGGCTAACTACCAGTTGAAGAGTGAAGGATTATTTGACGAGACAAGGAGCTGCCAAGTAAATACAGTCTCCTCTTCGTGAGGACTACGTCATCTTGGATAACTTCCTACTTAACCGCAAGTATAACGTCTACGTCATTTAACTGCACTCCAACATTTCTTTAATCCTTTTCTGCCATGGCAACAAGCGACATTAGTTTATTTTATAAAGGCATAAAGCTTTTTGACGGCCAAAACTTCTTGTTTTGGAGGACCAAGGTACAAAATCACTTGCGTCGTGAGGGACACATCAGGGCTTTAACGGAAGTGCAGCCTGCAACCAACGCCCCAGCAGCTGTTCGCAACGCATGGCGTACTAGCAATGATTTCACTCTAGATTTTGTCACCAAATACCTCACGGACGGCCAATTAATTACCTGGAGGAAACTTGTTAAAACGGTATGGGACAATCTAAACACTAGATTCAACGTCCAACGTACCCAAGTGCAACTCAAGTATCTAGATCAGATGCATACTATAACACTGCAACATGGCGAATCTATGGGAGCTTATTTCACCCGCATTAAGGGACTGCACCACATGTGCACCAGTGCCGGACGCAACATTACTGATACGGATATTGTTCATTACGCCCTACGTGGAATAAAGCACCAAAAATATGAATCAACTATAGCAACGTTATATGCAGAAGCTGCACCGACCCTCGACCTAGTTGAAGCTTGCTTGACCGACGCATATTACCGCATTATGGGGAAGAACGAGACCACTACGCCGTGGCAACAGTCTACTAAACTCATCCAAGATCATGAACATATACTGTCTGTCAACAAATGTAATTTTCAATGCCAATCAGTGTCTCGTAGCCAAACTAAGGTGGCCCCATCTATGACCAACCAACGCACATCACGTCCACAGATCCAATGCAGTTGGTGTCGGAGATTAAATCATGACCTTTCGACCTGCAGGGCAAAACAACAATTTGAGGCTGAACAGCAACAGTCATCTCGCAAGCCTATCACACCAACCGTGACGTCTACAACATCTCAGCAGCATCGCCGATCCTGCAAATTCCCGGCCTCGGCTTACAGCTCGACAGCTACAGCCTGATGCACCCCAATCTCTACCATCCACCACTGATTTACACCATCTGTTACCATCCCAAACCGTACAACTTGGACGAGTTGAAAATCGACGTAAATCCGAGATGGCGTTAATTGCTTATACACCTTTGACCTCATGTTTGGAGGATCCTACTGAATACTTTGCTCTCGACTCGGGCGCGACCAGCCATATCACGTGCAGAGACGACTGGCTCCACAATGCTATGCCCATCAATACGAAAATTTATCTTGCATCGAACGACAATTACATTTTTGCCACAAAACGTGGTGTTGTAAAAATTGAGACACCAAGCCTAACCCTACGTTTGGAAAATGTTCTCTTCTCACCGCAAGCTGCAGCAAATTTAATATCTACACCACGTCTCAACCGGAAGGGTTTGACCATCTCCCAAGGGAACCAACAATTTACCTTAATTAGTAACAGTGGTCATCCTCCACTGACACTGATGACCTGAACCCACCCGACCAGGGCAGTCTCCTAGTTGCTATGAAGACCTTCCTAATGACCTCCCTTCTTGGATGTTGTGGCACCAACGTTTGGGACAGCCATCCAACACGTTAATGCGTAAAATACAGCGTGAAGGCCTATTAGGCTCTACTGCGTTTGGTACGCCAACCAAGGAACCATGTGAGACATGTGTATTGTGCAAAAGTCGACGCCTGCCATATCCACATATTGCTCCCATCCGCTCCACGCATGTGATGCAATTCCTCCATGGGGACCTGACCGGCCCTATCGCTGAACCTACATATGGTGAAGCACGTTATTTATTCTTATTAATTGATGATTATTCACGACGTGTCTTCCCCTTTTTCTTGCAAAAGAAAAGTGATGTCTTGGATGCCTTACAAACATTTGTTTTACAGTGCCAGAACGAGACTGACCACAAACACCACATGTGCACCAGCCCATATGTGTACAACGAGCCCATATGGAAATCTGCCACATTCGAAGCCTATTTGGCTAGCCAAGGAATAAAACACCTTTACTCCGCACCATACTCGCCGCAGACAAACCCATTAATTGAACGCTCATTTCAATCCATCATCAAGAAAGCTACGACTTTGCTCCAACATCACAGATTGCCAATACGACTTTGGCGCTTTGCAGTTGAGATGTCATGCTATTTGCACAACCTTCTACCAACTAAGCCCCTGTTCAATTCGGAGCATCAATGCCCTATGAGTCGATGGAGACCAAGCCGTTACCCGTCATCTACACCTACACATCTGCATGTATTTGTTTGCCTGGCCTACTACGTCTTGCCGCTACAACAACGCCAAAAGTTCACACCGACTGCTCGTCGTGCGATTTTCCTGGGTTATGCTAAACGTAGTATTGGTTTCTTACTGGTAGATTTAGAGTCGAAGAATTTGCTTGTTAGTCGAGATGTCCGTTTCGATGAACGAGTACGTGGTGGCGATTTACTGACTCCTTTTCTACCAAACTCATCAAACTTGACCGTCTTGGACACTGATATCCATTACGACATACCAACCCATCAACACCAGGGACCGCCATCCATTCAGGATCCACCACCATTGCCCGAGATCCCTCCACCAGCTCCCGACCTACCAGTGTATGGACCAACACGTGGACGCAGCCGACCTCCAGGCACAACCAAGGTAGTTATGGAAGAAAGACGCACTCGTGAGGCGGCACAAAATCTTCATTCTGTTCCGCTCGATTCTGATGATGATGATGATGATGACGAACCACTGATATTGTTGCGTCATTTCATGACCGCTACATCCATCCCGACACCCAATACATTTACGGAAGCTATTCACTCAATCGAATCGACTGGCTGGCGTAAAGCCATGGATGCCGAATTGGATTCCATGCGTAGCCATCAAGTCTGGACACTCGTTCCTCGACCCCCGGGTGCTCAAGTAATACGATCTAAATGGGTATTTGTTCGTAAACAAAATCCGGATGGTTCCTTACGCAAACTTAAAGCACGTCTCGTAGCAGCCGCGTGGAACGAACGTGCGAAAGTTGATTACGTAACTGCATATTCGCCCACTGTCAGGAATTCCTCTGTGCGTTTAGTATTGGCCCTTACAGCAAAATTACACCACAAGCTGTACTTCCTTGATACCGTGACAGCCTACTTATTCTGGAAAATCACAAGGACTGTATATTTACGCCAAGCACCAGGTTATGAACAAACCGGGGGGGATGGCCAGGAACTTGTTTGTCTTCTTCAACGCTCCATATATGGACTTTCAGAAAGCGGAAGAAACTGGTACCAATGTATTAGTGACATCTTCCGACGCTTAGGGTTAATTAAGTCAAACTATGACCCTTGCGTATTTGTTCAAACATCTGGTGATAGCTCATTGTACCTTTGTTTATTCGTAGATGATAAGTTGATTAGTGTCAAAACTGACGAAATCTATCAATCTTTTCTAACCAACTTACGAATTCATTTAGAAGTTGTCGAAGTAGATGACCAAAAATATATAGGTTATGAAATTGAACATGTTGGTAACTATATTACACTAAGTAATCCTAAGTATATTGCAACGAAGTTGGAATATTTTGGATTAACAGAAGCAAACCCGGTCAGAACTGTTTCTGCTACATTAAAGGTGCTGGGTGATTGCCCGGACTCGCAGTCGGTCAATAAAACAACGTACCTTGAAATGTTAGGGTCCCTCATGTTACTGGGAATCCAGAGTAGGCCGGATATTTTGTTTAATATTGTTCAACTAGCGAGACAATCTGCAAATCCTAAGTTAGCTGATTTCACAGCTTTAAAGCGTATTTGGCACTATTTGAAGGGTACACGAAATTACAAGTTGCATTACGATCCTGCAAAAATTGGTGACTTACAAGCATTCTCGGACGCATCCTGGGATTCTGTATCTGGCAGCAAAGGAGTTAGTGGATACCCGATTTGTTTGGGTAATTTACCAATTGCATGGTCGAGTAAGACACAAAATCTCGTTGCGCATTCCAGTTGTAAAGCTGAGATCACTGCCATGGCAGATACGATAAAGGAATTATTCGTTTTGAGAGGTTTGCTCTCTGAGCTAAGTCCCATTGAATTGTCGTATCCAATTAAAGTACACACCGATTCTAAGTCTGGAATTGATCTTGTTACAAACGGCGGTAGTGTGCAATCGAGATATTACTTGCGTAAGGTTAATTTCATACGAGATGAAGTAGAGAAAAACAATATTGCTTTAATTTTCTGCCTTACGGATGAAATGCCAGCAGATCTGTTGACCAAGAACGTGTCTGGTAAGAGGTTGAAAAGTATTATGAGTGCACGTTTTTGCCTCGAATAGTGCAATATAAAATTTTGGCTTATGGTGAAACAGGAGTACAGAAACCACCCTATGTAACTTTTCGTTTGGGGTGACTAGAGGTTAATGTACCGATGTTTCTACCACATATTTACGTATATTTTGCTATATTTACATTTTTAGTGTCAGGTCTTAAGGTGCCTGTGTAACACGTTATTTTTTCTTGGAAGAATAACTCATACTATTTTTCTAACTGCGTTTATTTGTCAGCAGTATGAATAGTTTTGCATGTGTATTGTGCAAAAAAAATTGTGCAATTTTGTCATAATTGCTTATTAGTATTTGACCAGTTAACTGAGTGACATGATAGTAGGGATCGGCCGATATTGATATCGGTATCATCGGTATTTATCGGTTTTTTCCCCATATCGGTATCGGAGCGCTGTTTTGCTTCCGATACAGATATTTTGTACTCCAAAAACGAAGCCGGCTTTCTCACGGCCAAGCGCGTCGCAAACAACGGATGTTTGAAAGGTGCTCCGTTTCCTTTGCGCTCTGCGAGTCCAGAAAAGAGTAATCCGTTATCCACGATCCAGCTACACAAAATCATTACGTTGATATTGACATTATTGGCCAGCATTACGTTATTAAGGACTAATAAAACATAATAAATTTTATATTCTGACCTATTTTAATTGAAAACTGATTTATTTGTGTGGTTGTGTGCTACGTAACAGCGATAGTTCATGATCACTACTAATCGGTGACAACTGGTATAGCGGTGAGCCTTTCCTATATCCGCTTCTAAGTTTCGCATTCGCTTCGAAGTGTTGGCAAGTGCGCGTGTAGTGTTTGAAGACACTTATTTTGAAGCAACGAATTACAACAACAAATTGACAGAAAGAAAACCA
This sequence comes from Lithobius niger, assembly GCA_023313725.1. Taxonomy (NCBI): domain Eukaryota; kingdom Metazoa; phylum Arthropoda; class Chilopoda; order Lithobiomorpha; family Lithobiidae; genus Lithobius; species Lithobius niger. The sequence goes on from JAHWFP010273489.1 coordinate 70,487, forward strand.
TAAAATGCCGAAACGTAAGGCAAGTCATCTGTGGGATTTTTTTACCGTTCACCTAACAGACAAAAGCAAAGCAATATGCTCAATTTGCAACGAAAACGTGGCTCGCGGTGGTGCCGATGCTCGGAGCTTCACGACGACCAACCTAAAATCACACATGGAAGTAAAACACGGCCAAGAATATACCGAAGCCATGAGCAAAAAAGCAAAAAATGACAGTGGTGGTGCTTCAGCGACATCGTCGAGGCCAGACAATCAACCAAGTGTTTTGAAGCTTTTCAAAAATAAAGAACCATATTGCAGCGACCATCCTCGTGCAATGGGGTTCACTAAATTAATCGGTGAAATGATGGCGTGTGATCTACAACCCTTTTCTGTTGTAAATGACATCGGATTCCGACGCATAATTAATTATGCTGATCCCAGGTAAGTAGCTAATGACCCATACACGATAGGTTAAAAAAATTTATACAATTTGACTAAAAAAAATAAAAAAAATCCTACACCTTTTACAGATATAATATACCTGGAGATAAACTGTTCCGAGAAAAAATTGTGCCCGATATTTACGAGAAAGTTCGCTCTAAACTTCGTTTATGCTTGAAGGACGCAAAATCAGTTAGTTGCACGACTGACATTTGGTCAGCTCAAAACTTGCATTCGTACCTAGGCCTTACAGCACATTACATTGATGATAATTTTAAAAGACAGATTTTATGTCTTGGAGTATTTCCCTTTGACGAGTCGCACACAGGTATGTATTCTCACTGCATTTTGTAATTATTTCGGTAATCAAGTTGCAAGTTTTTAAAAAAAATGTTAAAAATATATTCTGGCTCTTTCATTCTTTGTACTGAAGGCTTTAACCTTACAATTAGGTAGTTACTTTAAATTTAAGCAATGGAATTTAATAGAAATAGTGAAAAATAACAAATAGTAATTTTGTTTGTACACAAAACTTTAACCTTACAATTAGGTACTTTCAATTTAAGCATGGGAATTTAATAAAACCAGTGAAAAATAACAGATTAATTTTTTTTTAATATTATGGTTCTTTGTACAGAAAACTTTAACCTTATAATTAGGTAGTTAATTTCAATTTAAGCAAGGGAATTTAGTAAGAACAGTGAAAAATAAGGAATGTGGCAAACCCATTGTAAAAAACACTAATAAGGTAACACGCGAAAATTTTTAGTATCAAAATTGTCTTCTAAACTACTGGTACATCACAATTTCAGCCCCAGCAGTCCGTAGTGCTGTATCACAAATTCTACAAGACTATAACATAGACGAAGAAAAGCTTCACCTTATTATTAGTGATAATGCATCCAACATGTTAGCTGCTTTCCGTGATCACTTTGTTCACCAGGTAACATAAATAACTTGCACTAGTTAAGTTTTACCAGTCTGCTTTTTGTCGCTATAGGTTATTTTATTAATTTCTTCTTAGGGATGTATTCTGCACACCTTACAGTTAGTTATAAAAGACAGCCTATTTTCACAAAGAAGTGTCAAAGATGCTCTCGCCGTTTGTAGACATATTGTGGGACATTTTCACCGATCTCCCAAAGCAACTGCTGTGCTCCATAATCTTCAAAAGCAAATGTCTGCTCCTGAACATTGCCTAATTCAAGATGAACCGACCAGGTGGAATAGCACCTTCGATATGATAAACCGTCTGATAGAACAGAAGAGTGTAATAGCTGCAGCACTAGCAGTAGAGAACAAGACAGATCTTAACTTGCGTTCTAGTCAGTGGGTATTGATAGATGCTGTAAGGAAAGTTTTGAAAATTTTCAAAGACATTACACTCAAGTTGTCATCACATGAAACGAGTGTAAGTGTGATCATCCCTTCTATCAATGTGTTGCATATACATCTGAAGCCAGCCCAAGTTGAACGTGGTGTTGGTACCATGAGGCAAGAATTACGGCAGTCACTGTCGGAACGTCTTGGCGATTGTGAAGAGGTACCACATTTAGCCCTCGCAACTTTGCTGGACCCTAGGTACAAACGAGAGGGTTTTGACAGCCGTACGAAGGCTTTGGCAGCCCAGGAGCAGCTCGTACAGCTATTAGCTGCAGAAATGGTATCTACTACTGCCAGTACTTCATTTGCTAATAGGGTTGATCCTGCCGCTTCAGAAGGAATTGATGCTATGTTTGAAAGCTATTTGAACAGAAGTGCTGCAAATCCAGAACATTTGGCTGCTCCTGATGATAATCACCGTGAAGAGGTAGTAGAAACCGAGACCCAACAAGAGGGAGAACAGGTGAAACATATTTGTTGTTTGGAAATGTCACCTCTCAATTTATTTTTTATTTTGTTGTAATGTTAATTACGACCAAATTGGTCTTCTTTCTTGGCATATTCCGGCAGGTTAACAATGAAAACGTGGAAGTGAGGAGTGCCGTTACTGCTGGAGCAATCGTGTCGGAGTATTTGAACGTGCAGAGATTGCCTATAACGTCCTGCCCCTTGGCTTCTGGAAGATGAGTTCAAATGTTGCAATGCAGAATCTGGACAAAAAGTACCTTGCGCCACCACCTGGTAGCGATGAATCTGAAAGGGTTTTCAGCACTGCAGGAGATATTTGTTCTGGAACTCGTAATAGGTTGAACCCGGAGAGAGTTAACATGCTCTTATTCTTACATAGGAATTTAAGAATTTTGGACTTTAACTATTAGCCTAAATAAGTATTTTAGGAATCATATTTTTGTATTCAAGTACTGAACTTAATCTCTTGCTCGTACAAAACAGCATAAAAAATGATAATTAGGCCTATGTAACAGTTGATGTGTAGCCTGAGTGAATGAAGAATTAAAACAAGTGTTCATCAAACCACTCATTTAACATTTTTTTTAACAAATAAGGGGGAATTTGGCTTAGAAAAGGTTTCAGGCTTATAGCCTTATATGCTAAATTTATCCCCACTCTTATAACATTTTTCACAGTGAGAACCTACATAAAAGCAGAAAGTTTTATTTGTATGGAATTTAAAACGTGATTTGGATTTTTAATATCGGTATCGACATCGGCATCGGGATCGGATCGGATCGGTTTGTCCTTCATCAGTATCGTATCGTATCGGTAAAAACCCATATCGGCCGATCCCTACATGATAGTTATGTCCGGTGAATGTTGGTGACGTATGTCACGTATATTAACTAACATTGTTGTAGTTGTGCCTTTGTTGGACTTGGTCCGATTGTTGTTGGCGATTTTTTGTATTCTTCTTGTTCTGGTTCTTCTGGCCGCTAAGGCGAAACGTGAGTAAGCTGTTTTTCCGCTAAACCTGGGCCTTATCAAAACCAATAAATGTCCTTGTTGTCCATCACTGCCTCTTCTCTTCCGACTCCCACGCCTCTCTGAGTCTGTGACTCTCAAAAACGTATTTGAGAAATATTTAGTAACCGAAAACAATTGGACGAAAAATTAAATCCTTATGGTAAATTACGGTTACAGAAAATAAAATTAAAATATGTTGCAAAACAGAATAGAATCAAAATAAATATATACAACAACAAACAATTCCAGGGTCCTGGAAATCAAGTAAAATAAAATGGCAACATAAATGAAAAGAAAATTAGTCAAGAAATAAAATAAAACATTAAACATTGAATATATACAAAACAAACATTTCATGAAATAAAAGTCAAAATTAGTACATATAAAAACATTGTACGATCACAGATTTAAGAAATTTAAATTTAATACTTGGTCATGATAAAATAATGAAAAAAAAACAGAAAAGAAATTTAAGAACAGGGAAATTAAATTTTGACTAAAATTTTAGATTTCATTTAGAAAATTAAGAAACAAATAAGAAAATTTAATTTGGAAGAACTTTCAGAAATCTATGACCATAAAAAAAGACGATATTTCCCTTAAAACAGTTAAAATGACAAAACGAATAAAATAAAATATGTACAGTTATGTACAATTCCTGAAATCGGGACGGGCAACGTCGAACTCGACCACACCGCTAGCTCAGCGGGCAGACGAGAACGGCAATGGCGCTAATCGTCGCCGCTGTCGCTATCCAGGTCATCTTAAATAAAGAAAAATTGAACGACAAAGATTAAAATTCAATTCATAAAATTATGAATTCATGTGAAATTGACATGTAAATTGATTGGTTCATCGTAAGTATAAATTTTCGCATAAAGCATGCTCTTACCTTAATTTCTCTCACGTTCATAAGAACAATATGGAGGGAATCACTGTAATATTGTATACGGGATTATGATGTTCAAGCACATGAAAATAGCTGGAACATATTCTTTTCCCGACATAATTGTTATAACTGCATGACAATTTCGTGAGTGATACTACACCCGCACCCACCCCAAGTTAAAAGAAATTAATTATCCAAATTAAAATAAAACAAGGAAAATATTTTATTGCATTAACACCATAGGTTACAACTACCTTTCAAAATCACTATTTAGAGTTTGAAAGCGCAGCGGAAATTTATTTTTCTACGCGCAGAGAGCCTAATCTACTTTTAGCGCTTACTTTGTGCTACCGCACTCGTTACGACTAATAGTTCATAACCAAGGAATTTGTAAAGATACGTTCCCAATATATACCAGACGGTTATCGGACATTCAAAATTAATGTTTATGTCGTTTAAACTTATACATACTATACGAACTTGTACGGTAAACAAATTATACTAAGATTTATTATCACCCCCCCCCCCCCCCACTGAAAATTTGCAGAACTTGCATTCCACTCACACTCTAGTTATTCTAGATAGCATGTTATTCTTGAAACGGCAACGGTGCCACATAAATAAATAATAGGCTATATAGGAGTCCAGTTTCAGTAAGTTAGTTCGTACAACCTAGCCATGTTAAAATTATCGTACAAATAAATAAGAACATCATTACATGGCACGGATTCCCTTTCACGAATGGAAAATAATAAAAGCATTTAAAGGACATCCATTTCTTAAATTTCAGATGCTACTTTAATTATTTTAAAGGCATAAATTATCAAAAATGTTATGAATCAGAAGTTGGACGAACTGTACATAGCTATGCTATATTGTCTAATTTTACATCCATAAGGATATGAATTATAAAATTACAATTAATAATAGTAATAATCAATATTGCGTTTTGCATCTATAAAGAAATGGATCATGAAACATAAAATTGCAGTTTCATTTATTTTAAGACCAGTTCGTATAAATTCCTCTTCCAGTACTTCAAATAATTACCACCACGTTGTTAATAAAAACAACAACGTGGTGTTAATAAAAACAACGTATAAATAAATTGAAATAAATTTTATACCATTTCATGTAAATATAACTTACCAAAAGGCCTAGAATTCATAGAGCCTATACCAGTAAAATTGAAAATAGACACCTTACTTCAAAGTAACTTAATTTTACTTTTGAGAACCACTGGTTTAAAGATTAAAACCCTTTTGAAAAAACGTACTTGTCGAAAATGACATATTTCCTTGCTCAAGAAGCAATAATGTATTTTCAAATGCATATATCGCATTAGATTTTTTTAAAGACTCATTACAGTCAATAATTAAGCTTAAATCGCATAATATTGTGATAAGATTTAATTGAGCCTTTGGAAGTTGTTTAGAAGTAAATATTTTGCATAAACAAATTTGACATTATCATTTCCAATTCCAGCAAATCGAAAAGTAACGTTTACTAACTAGTACATGAATAAAATTTGGATTGAATTTTAAATTTAATATCACAGGATGAAACTGTGAAAAGGGAAAAAATTTTAAAATAATAATAAATAAGAAATTTTCTTACCGTATTGTTCATCGTAGCAGACGGGACAGTCACGCCTAAAGGGACCAGGTCGCCGTCACTGCTGGAAGCCGCTGCCGGATGCTCCCGCATCGGCGATGTTTGGGACGTTTGGATCGTGAACATGCGCGATGCGGATAACGTCCGGAAGCGGCGGTAAATCTTTTAACAGGCAGTCCGGGAAGAGTTCTGCAAGATCGTCGGGCAGTTCGTTGTTCGGCACGAAAGCTACCTGCTGATGGGCAGTCTCTTCATGCTGCGCCAGGGCTCTATTCAAATTCTGTTGCATGAAGAAAACATTTTCGGCGTTGACCGCCCGCCAGAAATACGAAGCAAACTCTTCGGTTCCGTGAGGAAACAGTGGAAAAGTTACATAGCGGCAATGCAGACACCATTATGGGCCTACATGTTAAAAAGTACGAGCTTAACCGGAGTTGTTGGGATCGAGAGGATTCCTCTGGCAGTGTACCATCCACCAGCACATTCTGTCCTGGATTCTCCAATATTAGTTCCACAAAAAATAAACGTAGAACGTAGTCGAGGGGATCCTCGCTGGGCAACATCGGCGAGTACGGCGTCTCCTCTACGGTACGGTGAGGGCACTCTTGAAATAAAGCGGGCGTCCTCTCGCAATGGTAGTGGTCCAGGCAGGCACCAAATAGTAACAAGTTCAAAGACAAGAGCCGCAAGAACTCTTTCACGTAGCGCGGCATATTAGCAGCCGCGCTCCTCTCCTCCTTTGGGGTTGTTTTCCTCTTCTTGTGAGGGGGATCCATGAAAACAAACTTTGGGGAGCAAAAAGCGAAAGCGAACTGTCAATTGGAAGTACACAACTTCGTGTGCGGGAAAAAACGCCTAATTTTCCCAAGTCCGAAATATTGTGACCGAAAAAGGGTCATTGGCAAAACCAATGGGTGCAAAGTTCAGGCTTGACGTCAGAAAAAGGGGCTGTCTCTTTTTCCTAGGGACCTAGCTCACCCCCTCTGCTATTGCAGTGACCATCAGCTATTGTTTACATGGCCTCGATCAAGCTAAATTTGAGGTCAGATCAAGCCGACAGGGCCCAGAGCCGTACCCCAGTATTTTCAACCCGCCGACCACTTTCGTTTATTGCCCACCCCCTTCCCTCAGCAAAGAGTGAACATGCTCAAGTGCACTCATCAGCAAGTGAAAGGGATGATCAAAGTAGGTCAGGACGCCTCACCCTTGACCATGGCAACAGCTTGCTAGCCACCCAAGAAGCTAAATTTAGCAAACTCACTCCATAGTGGGAAAATACAGAACTATTCTTTTGAACTAAGAAAAGAAAATTCTGAAACATTATTTCAATGAAATAAAATTATTTTATTTATATATAATTGTCACTAACATATACAAAAAATTGTGTAAATAATTGTGATATGTTTCAGACAACCTAGAAATATATGTGAATGTAACATAACTGATGTAGTCCAAAATTCATGTATTTTCAGAAAAATTGTGCAACATACAGTGAATTGTGGTAAAGTGTCAGGATGGCAGATAAAATGGAGAAAAGAGGCTAAATCATAGAACAGGGATCATTCCACCATGATCCAAGACAAATGAATAAAAGATAAGTGATCCCTAGCCTTGTGGTGAAAACATCAGTGTAAATTATACACCCCACCCCTCCTTGCCCAACTAAATTCACTGACATTCCTAAGCGAACTTAAGTGTAGGAATTTTCATAAGTTAATGGGGCAACACAAAATAGCTTATTAACTTGAAAAACATTGCTATTACTCATTGTAAAGCTTATTCACTTGGAGAAAACATTGCTGTTACCCATGGTAAAGCTTCTTAACTTGAAAAACATTGCTGTTACCCATGGTAAAGCTTATTTAACTTGGAAAAAACATTGCTCTTACGCATGGTAAAGCTTATTTAATTTGGAAAACTTTCCTGTTACTCATTGTAAAGCTTATTAACCTGAAAAACATTGCTGTTACCCATGGTAAAGCTTATTAATTTGGAAAACATGCCTGTTACTCATTGTAAAGCTTGTTAACATGAAAAACATTGCTGCTACCTATGGTAAGGCGCACTTAACGTTAATTATATAAAATGGTTCACCATGTGAATCCAACTTGTTAAAGGGTGAGGTACGCTTAAGACCTGGAACGCCAGAAGTAAGTTCAATAAACTGGTTCCACTAAGTTTTAAAGTACCTCACACGCAAGTTCCTAAGGAACAGATTACACACGTTTACTCAGGTTGTAGTGAAAAAACCTTGAAAGATCTACCGCATGCTGGAAATAACTTTTTCCTGGTTGGCAACAACCGCATGTGATACTTAGTGTTGTAAGTGCAGACTTAGAACCTAGCGAATCAATGATGGAGTCTGGCCAACTTGTATTATTTGATTCACCCAGGGTAACTAGGACTGTAGTTACATTGTCACTCACTGACTTGGAAGTCGGACGAAACTTCGTCCCCTTAATTGAAAAAAAAAATGTAGTTAAAGTGACTTCCGGTGCTAGCTACCACACAAGCGGTGCAACATCGCTCTGAACAAGTTATTCAAAATTAAATTTGCAGGCATAGGGATGTCGTGCATATTCTAAGTTAAACAGGTGCAACTGCAACGCTTAGATACTGCAAAATAAAGTCTATGACAGGAGGTTATTGGAACCTTGCATATCTGAAAAAAAAATTAGCAGCACAAACGAAAAAAAATGTTGTACGATTGCTGCATTTCAATTTAATTTTAAATCGTAGGTTTCTGGAATTTTAGAATCTGAAATTTTAGCATCTGACTTTTCCTATGTATTGGTCGCTTACGTTCAGGAGGACCAATGAGGTAGCATAGGCAAAACGGTCGTTATAGGCGATAGCCTTACAGACATATCACTCTTTAACATTCACTCTAGCAACGAATACGAGTCACTAGAGCATCGCACAACATTAGGCTCAAGGATTGTGCCGATCACATCATGTAGTATAACATATTTATTGTGAGGAAACACAATAATTTCTAAAAGTCATGTTTGTTGGCGGAACCTTAACTGTTGGTTCGATCTGAGCATGATAGTCAATATGGGTTAACGCACATATACATTAACAAGGTTCTTAAAATGCCATGATAGACGGCTTTCTGTATTGGTCAGTTTGAACTGTCACGTGGTAGTCAAAAGGGTAAACAGACGAAGACGAACACGAATTCAGTCGTTTCTTAAAAAGCTATGATTGGCGGCTTCCCGCACGGGTTAGTCTGAACTGTCTCGTAGTAGTCAAAAGGGTGAAACAAATACAAGTAAACGTAAATATATTTTACATACCACATCAAAAATGAGCCGCATATATAATGAGTTGCAGTACTCGTTATCCTGCTACGAAAATGAAATTTAGAGTCAAATGCAGACACTAACAAAGATACTACCAAAACGTGGAGTATGTGAAGATATTTTGAACATTAAGTACGCAATAGGCACACAGTCATGGAAAATGTTCATTGGGAATAACAGTAGATGACACTTAAATGAAGGGGTTAAGCGAATATGACTTAACGGGGTAACAAAACAGGTATCCTGTCCCCTCCGTTGTCCTAATGCTTATTTGTTACTATGTAGCATGAAAAATTACCAAATAAATCAAAAGCATGTTAGAACTGACCTTGATAACTTGGTCGCCAGTTCGAATCCCAGCACGGGACCAAACAAGTGATATTATATTCGGAAACATACAAGTTTCCGGGCGACTCATGTACGTAGCATGCATATATTTTATTTATAAAGACTGTGTTCTCCGATGAAATCTTGTTGCCGTTGGTACTACAGGGAAATGATGATTAAATTTGACAATGTCAAATAGTACTGTTCGAATCGAACCATGGATATTCCATATTTTTAGTACTCATAAATTTGCTTATAAAGAGCAATTTGCGTCACGTTTAGCCATAAGTGATTTCTCTTCCAAATGTGAAGAGGCAAGAAACAAGATTTAAAAGGGAAAAAATTGTAAGTTGAAAAAACATAGCAAGTAACGCTTGTATTTTCATTCATTCCCCCAGCTAGAGCAAAACTAGGCCAAATGGCTGGCGATGTAATTACTGAGGGTAGAGAAACCAACTCAGCCTTGAACGACCTTAGCCGGACCGTGGCCAACACGGTAGAGGTCGAAGGTAGAGCACAACACGATATGGGAAAGTGCCACGCCTCCCTCCTTTGAAAGCAAGAGGGAAAACAAACCCATGTGGCCAGCTCAGAGAAAGTGAAATATTATTTATTTCAGATCAACAGCAACAGAAGTTGAATTTATTACATTTGAGTTCAGTTACATGGAGAATGCGCTCTCGAGTCTTGCATGCACTTAAGCCATACAGTATTTTATTCCAATTCCACCCAGAATAGTATTGCTCAATTAATGATGCAATTTAATCTTGCTGTACACAATTATTGCCCTGATTTCTGTGAAGGTTGTTTTTTTTTTTACCTCAAAGAAGGTGCGTTTTCCCTAGTCAAACGACAATTAACTTTGGGCCAGTCGGTAAATGCGAAATTCTTGCTTAATTATGTAAAGCAGTTTCTGTTATAAATGAAAATAAGGAACCACTAAAAAGGTACCATGATTTTAGGATGAACAGGGATTATGTAAGGAATAATTAATGGCTTAATTAATATTCATAACAGAAAAAATGCAACTAATCAATTAGATACATATTTCCATATCATACATTTATTAAATGCATGATCCGAATATTTATTCGGATAGATCAAAACGACTCCAGATAGTAAATATCATTGGGAGTCCTCTTCAAAGGCGGCAAGATCATTTGAACAAATGATCATCTGAACAAATGTAATTACACCTATTGTTAGAGTTTAAAGGATGGCATTACCAGTTGACAATATTTACGACAGTTTCGTAGAACCTAAATGACTTCCTAGAAGTAGATTTAATTACGATAAGATCGTCGCTCGTGATCGATCACTTCGTGGAATCACAATAAATCCCTACCACACGGGATAGTTAATTATGGCAGCATATAACTTCAAAGTGCCGAATACGGGGAACAATTAATGAACCCGAAAGCAACAATGAAATGATTGACAAGCGTAGAGGTCCCATTTGGCGATAAGGGCCCAGGCTGTCAGAATGTTACTATATTTAGTATTTCAATAATAAATCAATACTACAATGGATCGACCATGGCCGATAACGCCACAGTATTTAAACCGAACCTCGGAATGCATGATATCAGTCGATCATCAGCCGCTCAACAGTTGTTTAACTAGTGCACGCCAGACAAATTCCGGAGGTCCCGATTCCTAGTACGCCAGGCCAGGAGCCGTGCCGCAGTTGGTGACGGGGCTTCGCCGACGAGCTAAAGCCGAGTACCGAGAGCCTCACTCAAGCTTCTATATTAGAGCTAAGTATTCTGATTCAATAGCAATAGCTATGATTGTTTAGCTTAACTAGTAACAATACGTACGCTGCTAAATTAACCCGAAATTCCTTAATATAATTTACAGAATATAATAATGATTAAGTTTTCAGCTCGACTTAATCCGCAATGCCATTCGTTCGACTCATTGCCGAATAACTGTAATCGATACATCAATCATAACAATCTGGCACTGATTTAATTGGCCATATTGTGGGGTCAATATTGTGTACGCCGGAGTGCCGATTAAAGGCCCAGTATAAGATGAATGATTGCTTATTATTTAGCTTACCTATTTTATACATAATTAGTGTTTTATACAATTGATTGCCCTTATGCCATCCTAGATAATAATTTTTATTCTGGTCAAATGGTCACTGGAATAGAACATTACACCCAAACTTAATAAGACAGGCCCCGAGCAAGCAAATGCATGTTTTCCAGTCGGGAAATATGCTAGGGAAGTTCTTAAGTCTAGTACACTAGAATCTAACTTAGGTAGACGTAAAATAAAAATTTTATGCGACTCCGGAAGTTCAGTTTCGCTGGTTAGCACTAAACTAGCACGGGGTTGGCCACGTTTGAAACGGAAGGTTCGGTGTCAAACAGCTTTAACGGACGTAATAGTTGAATTATCACAGGTTAACTTGTATTTAAGATTAACTAATGGTGCTAAGCTAAAAACCGTCGCTTGTGTCTCGAAAGCCCGTAACTCCCTCTTTGACGTGGTGTTAGGAATTCCCGGCATTGAATTGCTAAATAAAAAACTCGAGGTGAGCGTCACGCCCAGTGATTCTGACCAGAGCAGTAATAGCGCGAGCCAACTAAAAGAAGGATCGCCTAGCCACAAACCGATCAGCCCCACGGGACTGGTCTAGGGCTGGGATCGGTTTCACGGTTAAGCGGAAACCGTTCCACATTCGGTTACATGGTTTATAAAACCCATATACGAAAAACGTTTGCTGCGTGCACCATTCAAAACCCGCGGTGAACGAGCCAAAAATAGCCAAAGTGATCATTTAGCCCTACTAATCCAAACACTCAAAATCAGTGAAAGTAGAAAACCGGGGTGGGTTGGGGTCAGCTTATTTACAAATAATCCGCATGGACTTGCTGTCCCAACGAAGCTGCTTACTTTCTTCAAAACAAACTGCTGATCGCCAGTGCGTACACGAGGCAGTTAAAGACAAGCTGGCCAGCATCTGCCCTCCCCACGTCATGGAGAAGTGGACTCGTCTATAACTAGCGTGAACGGCAGGGAAGCGGCGGCATAACACGTAAACGAAATGCGTTGTTACCCGAAAACGCAAACATACTAATTTTTCTTGCTCATAATTTGAAATGAATGGAACATTAACGAAAACGTTGTTAAATTTTGTTGTTTTGTTATTGGCTTATGTTGTCGTAAATAGGCCTAAGCCATCTTGTAGAAATTTTAAAGCTACATAAAGTCAAAATTCTTGATAAAGTAAGTACTTAAATTTATCAACATCAACTTTCTTCTAGTTTAAATCCCAAAATGCTACATGTAGTCAATAATTGTGCTTATCTTACCAAGGCCTAAATCATATTTTTTTTTCAACTTTGTTTTTTAATAATGTATTACACAGGGGTGAAATTTTTTGGGCTGTATTTTTTGCTGAAAACGGAAAAACGATTTTTGTGTAACCGACCGGAAAAAAAAACCGGTTAAACGGATAACTAAAAAACAGGAAAGTACCAGCCCTAGATTGGTCAAGGGTCAATTAGGCAGTAATGTCTCAGGAAAGTCACAGCAACACGTCGTTCAGCCTTCGTGTACCGAAGGGCAGAGCCAGCCTAAGCCTTCTGCAAATGAACTCAGCCCACCATCTCCTAGACGCCAGCGTTGCTTACCTGGGTTAAGAACGAAAGATGCCTTAAGCACGCCACATTTAAATAGGATAAAACGAAGTTTATCCGCTAATGATGTAAACAATAGTTTAGTCATGTCAGACAAACCCGTAATTAGCGAATTTTTCGAATGGCTTAAGTTACGTGAGCAAACATCTCCCAATCTAAAGTCGGAAACGAGTAAACCTGCCAATTCAAAAGTCGGCAGTAAACGTGTTCCCCCTATATGCTTTGATTTTTTTCCAAAGTTTTGTAAAGTTAAATTGCCTGAATTTAATCAAACATAAATCTAGTTTTTCCTAGTCCCTCATTTAAGAAAAAGTAGGACCGATGTTACGGTATGAATAATATGTCAGTCTAGAATGGAATTTAAGGCCTAATTATGGCTCTAGTACTGAATAGGCAATCCCAGTGAAACGGTGGTTGTAAAACCTAACCTAATGTAGTTTTCTCTAAAGAGTTTTTTTTTTGTTACAAGTAAACCAGAAATCTAACAAAGTGTTTTCCCGTGGATGTTTTCTTTAAACAGCGAGTAGTTTGTCGCTACAACTGTGGCTCCATCTAGGAGCAACCAAACCTAAACTAAATAGTATATTTGCTGAATTTTAAACCCTAAACCTTTAGAGTCTACTGGACAAACCTGGAAAGCAGATAGTGAACGTTGCTGCATCAAGCCAGCATTTTTGTTTAAACATTTAATTATTAAAAACTCATCATTTTCAGTAATAATTGACTGAAAATTATTTTTAACTGCATTTTTAAGTTTGTTAAATGGACGTTGGAAATGAGGAGACGAAAATAACATGTAGTACACATTATGCAAATATCCTACCTTTAAACTATATTTCCTACTTCTCTTTTGCGTGTACACGACCTTTTGGTGCTTTTTGTAAACATGTTTTACTCAAAAAACGTTGTTGGTTGCATTTATTTTCCCAAACTATTAAATCTTTAGGAAACGCACTAGTATTTACCGGCTAAGTGCTACTAATAATGAAATGTATGGATTTCTCTATTGTTGCCGTCTTACTTCATTCTTGCCTTAACAATTGTACCCCCAACTCCTCTGTTGTCGTCCTCGCATTGTTCCCTATTACTCATGTCTTCAGTGTACTTTGGTGTAACAACAATTCTTGTCTTCTGTATTATACCTGCCTACCTCGAGTTACGCTTGCCCCATTTGCCCGCCGGCTCAGAAAACACTTTTCTAATTTTTAAAACTTTTTTTTTTCTTCACGAAGCTTCGGTGCCGAGTAGACACGCTTCTTGTGTAAGGTGAAAAACAAAATGGCTTACGACTCGCCGCTATTTTGTAGGCCTGGAACTAACGTTATATTCTGCTGAAGATAAATCTACTCCAATGTCTCATATGGAGATTTCAACCTGAACGCCAACCCTTCCCAGACGAGATTTTTACCCGTCCAACGTGTAATTTAAAGGGACTTCCTCCTTATCAAGACGATCGAGTTTTCCCAGCCTGGCCGTGGAGATGAAAGGTTAGACTCTTCTGTAAAGGTAGACAGTAACCTCTATTCAACCCCCCCCCCCCCATCAGAATTACTATTGCTATAAACACGTCTCAGACCACAATGCCTTTCTCCTGCGTCATGATTTATTTCCTTCCTTCTTCAGACTGCTGTTGATCGTAGCCATCGTTCATCCTCGTATTTGCCAAGATTGATCCACGTCAAGCGGCCTCTAAATCTTGTTTTTAACCGAAGGTGGGGCAGTGGGATTTATGTGGAGTGTGAGGGCCAGCCCGGGCTCCATTAGGAGGTTCGTGGATCGGGTTCCAATGCTCTGCTCCTACTTCCCGACACAATGGTAACAGTGTCACCAGATGGAACCGGACCAAACAAAGAGCTACACGATGGTAAAGAGTAGTCAACGTAATACCCACGACCATACAACCGACACTGTCAAATTTATGCTATCCGTCTACTATGACAGCCTATGATATTAATCCACAACTGGAAGACTTTGACTGAGACAATACCACAAAAAGGCCCTTACCCACACCTATAACGATCCGACGACGACAACAGAATACCACCATTACCTTTACCCTTAACGGCCACGATGGCTGAACAGTGGGAGTACCGAAGAGCCCAGCAAGATTCGCTACCAGCGATATCCCAGAGATCCAGAAATTTCTACAAGGGGATAGAGACCCTAATAGGTGTTGAAAACTATAGAACTATAAAACGTGGGAACCATTAGTCCTTACTCAAGATCCTCCAGATCCGCAGCAAGCAACCCCTGCAGAAATCGATGCTTGGACAGCACTGAACAACGCTTGTGTAGTTATGATGAGGACCATGAGCCCCGACTTATATGTACAATTTCAGGCCATCCCTCGTGCCAGGGACATCTGGAACAGGCTCTCCACCTTTATGCACACACAGGAAGGGATCACCAACTCCACCGTTTGGGGGAATTGACGAATATCCAGATGAAACTCGAGGAAGATGTCACTTCGTCAGATCCCTAAACGAAGAAATTATCCAAAGTGGATACCAACTTCCAGAAATAGAGGCGTGCAAATGGTTACTGAGAGGAATTAACAGACCTATCTTAGGTATGGCAAGAGAAGCCCTGTTGAGGAGCGGTCAACCCTTACTGTTCCTCCTTGTGCAACGGGAACTATTGGACAGCCTCACTTATAATCAGCGCGAAGACTTCCTACTTCCTACCGCCACGAATAACGTTTTTCAAACTCGGTAGCAAACCATTTGAATACACAACATTTTCCTACTCAATTCTGCGTTAATCCACGTTACCACCAACAACAGAGTTTCCCAACGGCCAATACCGCTGATCAAGGACATCTGCCCCATGACTCGTTTCTAGTACATCGACCTCCTACGATCCCTCCTAGACGACAGGGAGGAACACCCAAATATTGTGTCTATTGTTACTCGAATTCCCATAACTTCAGGGAATGTGACGTCATCGATCCAACCACTTTGCCACGTGGCCGGAGATGCCTCACGTGCTTCGGATTTGGACATACGAGTAATGACCATAACAACGGGACAATCTCTTCCAACCAACCCCGATACGACGACCAAACTTGCGCCGCCCGCAATGACCGACAACAGCGAGCCTCAAATAGTCATCGCATGGACTCCCAACGTCAGAGCCACAATGACAACATCCCATCAGCTCGTGATGTATCCTCGAACAATGCACAGCACGTTGCCTTTTTGTGTCAAGCCCACCAAGCTTTTTCCTTGTCAACTGGCAAACCGCAAGATTATCAGCCAAACCGGGTAAAATCTAGGCATAGAGATTTTGTGTCAGCTTCCCCGGTAAGTGTACATTCAACTTCCTTTCTTTTTGACACCGGTGCCACGTTATGTCTAATACAACATTGTTATAAGCTAGTTGATCGTGCAAAATGTCCACGCATACAGATAGGCCTCGCCTGCGAAGGTGCATACGCTATTGCTGTACTGATAGGTGATTTAAAGGTGAACGGTTACGACCGTTGGGGCCGGCGCCTATCTGAATTGTCATCTTGCATAATGTTGTAGAAGTGCCAAGTGCGACTCGTAATTTGTTGTCAGGTTCTAGGCTTATTAACGAAGGTGTTCATTCTAACTTGAGACCCCAAGGTGTTTATTTAAGGAGGCGTAGGCGCCCTAATCCCTTGTTAATGTTTGGTAACAGAGACAACCACTTGTTCGAGATTAATTTAAGTATTGATCAGTCGTACGATTTATATGGTCACACTGTTTTCCGAGAGATAGAGGATGCCTATCGACAGGGTAAAGAGGACATTGTATTTGGTTACCCTGCCCCCTCTTCTCCATCCCTCACTGAAACTTGTTCACACGATCCCCCCGTCACCAACCCTGGTCGTTCACCTTTTGACGATACCCGTTCCTTCCATCCCTTGCCTGAACCTAACCTAAACTGGCCTTCAGTCCCCCTATCCCCCAAACCTCAACGCTATCCGCGCTGTTCCTCCAAACTACGTTCCCCGGTTTTTCCGCCTTCTAGGCCTACCTCCCCCACTTCCTTTCAGGCCCCCTTTGTCCCGGCCCCTCCCTCGCCCCTTCCCCCCCCTCTCCGGGTAGAGGGGGCGAGGGGTGCCCCACAGTCTCCCACGTTGCTGTTGCGCCCCTTGCGCTTGGTAGAGGGGGGCCTAGCCCCCTTCCCCCTTTTTCGTTTGGATTCCCACCTTCCTCCCTTGCGATGGGGGGGGGGGGGAACTGGATCCCCTCGCAAGTACGTTTGCCCCAATCCAAACTCATACCGCAATTCAGACCCCAATCCAAACGCATACCGCAATACAGACTGTAATGCAAACTTCACCTGACTAGGAGTAGTCCCTCATTCCCCAATTAGAAACCCCCCTCTTCGCATTTTCTACCCCTAATCCTAACGACCTCCTTGCTGCTAAAGCCTATACTCCTAACGCATCAGATGACCCTATTTGTCAGTGGGACACCTGCCAGTACTCCTTTGACCCCCCCCCCCCCCACTAAACCGTACCTTGCCGACTGGCACTATTGCCATTCTGTAGATCTACACAAACCCGTTCCTACAACCTATCGTCAATGTCAACAAGACCCAGATGCCGCCAAATGGAATGAAGCTATGGAATCGGAACTTAAAATCCCTCGAAGACATGGGGGTATGGGAAGTGGTGGATCAATCCCCCCCCCCCCCCGCTCGTGTGATGAACTTCAAGTGGATCTTCGCCAAGAAGTATGACAAGAACAGCGCCCTTCAGAAATTTAAAGCCAGACTCGTTGCGTGTGGTAATTCGGCCAGGCCCCAAATCGACTTCACTGAGACCTCATCCCCCGTTATACGAACTAATACCTTGCGGTTGATGTTTGCTATCACCACCTTACGGGGCTATCAGTTCCGCACGGCAGACGTACGGACAGCCTACTTACACGGCTGGATTGATAAATTACATTAATTTGCGTCCCCCTGCTGGATATATTGAGGGGCGCCCCAATTGGGGGGGGAGGGGGCGGGGCCCCAAAGTTTGCTAACTCGTTAAATCATTGTACAGATTGCAGCAAACCGGAAGACGTTGGTTTTTGGTGATGCGCAGGGTGATGAAGATGTGTGACTTCCGCCAGAGCCAATGGGACCCCTGCCTCTTTATACAACGCGTCAGGAACCACATGATTTTAATGGTTCTTCACGTGGACGATATGCTGTTCAGCGCGCCTGACCAACTTATTGAGCATGCCATGAAGGATTTGGGACGCCATTTAACGCTCGTAGAAACCATTTAACACGCTATACTTAGGCCTACTCATTGAAGCCAAACCAGAGGGCCTTATGTCTCCAAGTGTCCTACATTAACAAAATCCTTCAGGAATTTCAAATGGAGGATTGCATACCTGTTTCTACCCCCTCCTTAGTTTCCACTAACATAGATGACTGTCAAGACTCACCCACGTTTGATAGTTCCGAATACCAGTCCCTTATGGGTTCCCTACTGTACCTTATGTCCAGTACGTGCCCCGATATCAGCCATGCCGTAATTAATTTGTCCTGGTATAATGTATCCCCTACAGAACTTCATTGGTAACATGCAAAATGCATTGTGCGCTACCTCAAAGGGACTATCTACTATAAACTCTTCTACCCCTACCAAAATCAAAATGTAATTCAGGCTTCCTCAGACGCGACTTGGTCCGTCACTAAGGATTGTAGAGGCTTTTCGGGGCATGTGATCCGCCTTGGGGATGTCATTGTGGTGTGGAAGACTATGAAGCAGCGCACTACGGCCCTGAGCTCCTGCGAATCCGAAATCCTGGCCATGGCAGAATGTGCCAGGGACTTAGTGTGGATACAAGGCATACTCAAGGAAATTAAATTCCCACCTTGCTTGACTTCACACGCAACCCTCTCCTCTGACAGTAAGGCCGGGATCGATCTCATTCATAGTTTGTCTACCAGCACAAGATCCCGACATTATGCCAGGAAGGTGTGGTTCCTATGGAGCCTAATCGACAAGACACTTGTTTCGAGCTACACTTCTTGTCCGGTGTGAACCTTGTCGCCGACTTGCTCACGAGACCAGTCACTAAGGATCGTTTAGAGTCCTTCCGCACAGGGCTCGGACTTGTGGTCGATTGTCCCAGTCCTCCCCCTAAATTCTTCATTCCCCCATCTTCAGTACCCGGAGACTATAGGTGTTCTCCCAGGGTACACACGTTTGCTGTTTAACATTGTTTAACCTTTTAAGCTTTATTTTGTACCTAATCCTTCTTTAACTGTAGACCGTTAATGCTAATTAATTAACAGGGAGCTTACTCCCATGCTAGGGTAAATTTTTCTTGCTTGAATATTTTTACCTCTTAAGTACTGACTTTACCTAATTCTAAGTTGTTGCTCTTAAGGTCTGGAGAGCCAACTAATTTCTTGTTTCCCCGTCTCTTAAACTACATGTTGAGATTAAGGGACTTGTACAACGCCTTTAAAATAATTAGAGAATTCTCCTAATGTCATTGCTCTCCTAATGTCATACCAAAAGTCGCGTCCCCGGAGGGGGAGTGAGGAGACGAAAATAACGTGTAGTACACATTACGCAAATATCCGACCTTTAAATGATATTTCCTTCTCCTCTTTTGCGTGTACACGACCTTTTGGTGCTTTTTGTAA
Organism: Lithobius niger; assembly: GCA_023313725.1. NCBI lineage: Eukaryota > Metazoa > Arthropoda > Chilopoda > Lithobiomorpha > Lithobiidae > Lithobius > Lithobius niger. The sequence continues at coordinate 90,187 of JAHWFP010273489.1, forward strand.
AAATGTTTTACTCAAAAAACGTCGTTGGTTGCATTTATTTTCCCAAACCATTAAATCTTTAGGAAACACTCTAGTATTTACCGGCTAAGTGCTACTAATAATGAAATGTATGGATTTCTCTATTGTTGCCGTCTTACTTCATTCTTGCCTTAACAATTGTACCCCCAACTCCTCTGTTGTCGTCCTCGCATTGCTCCCTATTACTCATGTCTTCACTGTACTTTGTTGTAACAACAATTCTTGTCTTCTGTATTATTACTGCCTACCTTGAGTTACGCTTGCCCTATCTGCCCGCCGGCTCAGAAAACACTTTTCTAATTTTTAAAACTTTTTTTTCTTCACGAAGCTTCGGTGCCGAGTAGACACGCTTCTTGTGTAAGGTGAAAAACAAAATAGCTTCCGACTCGCCGCCATTTTGTAGGCCTGGAACCAACGTTATCTTCTTCTGAAGATAATCTACTCCAATGTGTCGTATGGAGATTTCAACCTGAACGCCGACCCTTCCCAGACGAGATTTTTACCCGTTCAACGTGTAATTTAAAGGGACTTTCTCCTTATCAAAACGATCGTGTTTTCCCAGCCTGGCCGTGGAAATGAAAGGTTAGACTCTTCTGTAATGGTAGACAGCAATCTCTATTCAATCCCCCATCAGAATTACTATTGCTATTAACACGTCTCAGACTACAATGCCTTTCTCCTGCGTCATGATTTATTTCCTTCCTTCTTCAGACTGCTGTTGATCGTAGCCATCGTTCATCCTCATATTTGCCCAGATTGATCCACGTCAAGCGGCCTTTAAATCTTCTTTTTAACCGAAGGTGGGGCAGTGGGATTTATGTGGAGTGTGAGGGCCAACCCGGGCTCCATTAGGAGGTTCGTGGATCGGGTCCCCACGCTCTGCTCCTACTTCCCGACAGGAAATACATCCATAATCAAAGCACTTCCAGTTAATTCCCGTTTTGGCCTTTTAAGTGCTTTACTCTTTTTGTCATTATCAACGTCTCCCTTTGTGGGAGAATAATGACAGAGATTGTAACGGCGTATTATTCTACGGGGGTTGCAAATTGTTCCCGGTTGGCCCTTGTTTAAGTTTTCTACGAAATGGCTTTCTTTAAAAACAGCCGTCTGTCTCACCTCTGAGTCCAAAAGGTCAACTCTGACGTTACAAGGTTGTTGCGTTATTATCCATAAACCTCCCAGCGTTGTATTATTATGTTTAAGTTGTTTGTTAACCTTAAACCATTCTAGTGGTATTAGTTGCTGTTAAATAGAGCCGGTGTTCTTCTACGTGTTCACAGAATATCCTTTTCTAACCGCTATCGTAGCCTAGGTTAAGGGTGGACGGCGAGGTATTTTTGGTAGTTTCACAGCTAAAAAAAAATCTACAATTTGACATAATCCGGACTCGTATGAACGATTCAGTAGCGGGACGCCTCATTTGACATTTTACTTTTACAAAAACCATAACTTTGTAATTTTTTAAAGAGAAAATAGTGTTTCTTCACATTTAAATGTCTTTAGCCCCATTCTCTGAATACTTGTACGATTTTCCTGCACGAAGCAGCGCGGACAATATTTAGTTAATGGCAGCAAAAATAGTGTTCTTAACTTGTAACTTTTATTTTGCTTAAAGTTTTCCTAGCCACAAAAACGTTGGTCCCCCAAAAATACAAAACGGCGAAGTTAATATTTTTGTAAACAGTGGGATTTATATTATGTCAATTTTTACATAATTTGGCGGTCTTGTTCTTGCATATCTTGTGTGCACTAACCCTTCGATTCTAGCTTTTATTCCGAGTTCTAAGGAACCCTGAATACAATCCTGCGTGTGGGGGCGTGTAAAGGCTGGCCGCCGAAAGAAACCTTCGTTTTGCCAACGAACAATTATTTTTCTCTCCGAGCGCCCAAATACCTCGATTTTCAAACCTCAGCCATTTTCTCAATAATGGACAGAAACGGCCAAACTCTTCACCATTTAATAGCCTGAAACAATATCAACCTATTGGGGAAGCCCGAATTTGAAAATTCAATCTAGAAGATTCACAATCAGCATTTGAAAATCTCACGAAACCAACCGCAGCGCTCATCATTTCCGGCTGCCATTATTGGAACTCTATGTATATTTGTAATTTGCTTTCATTATTCTTTTAGGGCAAAAAGCTCACAAACACTAGCTTAGTTGTGAATTAGGAGGGATTGCCTTTGGTACTTAACCTCAAATACATGTGGATACAGACACTTAGACGATATTTTTTATTTGAAGTTGAAGGATCCCCACCGTTATGAAAAATGTCCACCTAAAATCTAAACTCCGTCTTTCTGCTTTGGTAGTTAAGCATCCAACTTAATTAATGCGGTATAGCATTTAACTAGCTAGTCTATTTAATCTTTTTATATATTCTTTTCCCCCAGAAATGCTACCATTAGTCCGAAACAATTCGACATCGGCATTCTCACGGACACACATTTTTGTGTAAATATTTTTGCTTTAAATCTCCGAAAAACTCCGACTGTGACCATCCGTATGTTACCCCTAGCCTTTCCTTCAATTAAATCCGAATTATCTTGTAAAGATCTGTTCCCAAAGCATCCAAAAGTCAAACTGTGCATTCAAACTCCGTTCCCCCCCCCCACCTAGTTGTGGGTGTATAACACTGCAGTTTACAGTTAAAGCTTGTTACATTTAATAGTAATGCTTTATGCAATACCCAAACCAAAGTACTAAGCTTTAACAAGAGCCATTTCACAAAGCCACCATGTAAATATTCATTCCATAGTCAATATTTAATGTAAAAGCCTTTTCCCAAAGTTCACTCGAGTAAAACTCAATTTGGCCTGTCTTTACATGTCCCTATTCCTTCAAACGGCTCTGCACCAAAACCCTTTGCCAAACCTACTTCTCATCCCACTTTCCATTGTTTTCCTGGCCCTCAGCCAATCAGACCCCCGCAGCTCTCCTCGGCATCCACGCTTTGGTCGCGAGAATCCGCTGCTCCAGCGTAAAAAGCCCCCTCAACCCTCCCTTCTCAGCACAGTTCACAGATCTCAAAGTTAAAAGGGTCACTTCAGTCGGGAGTGGAGACGTCACGTCCGAAGGATGCCATGCCGGGCAAAATGGTAGTGGCTCGTATGTTTATAGTAGCTTTTGAAAGTTTAATTTAGGACCCCCCCCCCCCCAAGTCTAAATTCATAGTTTAAAAGTTTAAACATAACTTCTAGCCTAGAGAAAATTATGGGAGGTGACGCCACTATCGGCATTTTTGGTCCCCCACCCCCATAACGTCAGAGTGGTTCTCTTACTAAAAACCCAAACCCTTTTTTGTTTATTTTAAATGAATTTTTAATCTAAACTGACGGTTTGATCTTTGTGGAAGTTCGAAAAGAAACATACCTAATGCCTAACGTGTAAAATTGCCGGGCTTTTTGCATCTCAGATTAGTTTTAGGAAAAACTTTGGGAGGTTGATCTTTTGTTCTTTGAAAACTTAGAAACATAACTGTGGACGGTTGATCTTTGAAATATACTGTCAGATAGACTGTAACCAGCTGAGGCTGTTCAGTCTTGCGGGTGTCTCCGGGAGCACTCGTTATTAGTTTCTACTTGAAAATTTGATTGTTTATTCAGAAACACAACTTGTCGTTTTTGTCTGATTTGTGCGAATTAACTAAAATGTAAATTCGAATTTTGTTGCTTTTTAATACTTTATTCAAAAGCTGTACTAGTAAATATAAATGTAAAGTGTTCTTTTCATATAACTGTTAAAATAAAACCAGGAGTTTTAAACTTCAGTTCGTTTACTAGCCGATTAATTGTTTGAGTGTAAAATAAATACGTACCCCATTTTTAGCTTTTATCCTCCGTTAAACAGTTAAATTCCACCGTTGGTGGCAGTGATTACCAGTATTGTTAAGGTTAGGCCCCTTTAATTAGGATCCCGATGCTTCATTCCCCATGTTGGGACAGTAGCCCAAACTGTGCTTATGCCGTAAAATTCTATATAATACCCGCAAAACCTTAAACTGAAACTCCGTGTCAACCAAGGAAACCGGGGGCATTACAAGCACCTCAGCCGTCGTAGCATCCGTCGTTACAAGATGACTTGAGGAAGTTTCCATGATGATAGACACGAAACCAGGAACGGAACGTGTGGTAGTAGTTGAATGAGTTGACGGAAAGACGGCTGTAGGTCGTGACTGGATCGGAATGTGGGTAAAAAGTTAAGTCTTCGTAAATGCATGTTGAAACCCTTGATGCATGGCGTATATTGCTTTGCTGTGTTGAGGTTTTTTTTTTTGTCGTTCCTCTTCTTAGTTATTATTCCGGAACTGATGTCTAATGGAGAGGGTTAGGAAAGTGAGTACAGAGGAATGAAGGATGTGAAGCGAGGAGGAGAGGACTGTCGTAGGGAACGCCCCACTGACCAAAGGGAATGTAGAAGTGTGGATTGTTATGGAACGTGAAAGTTGTTATGGGATCATCCTAAACCCAAGAGCTACCCCTTCTGCCTTGGTACCACATGGGGAGCAAGGTAGATCTCCTGAGGCAGTTGGTGTGTTTGGGTTTATACTGTGGAAAACCGGCACGAATGATGGGGCATTGTCAAATTGCCACACGGAGTAGTTTGTTATGTGCGACAGAAGCTGGGATTGGGTGGTCTCTCGCCAGAGTGAGACAGGGGAATACACATTCGGAACGGAAGGAGGTGTGTCTTGAACATTGAGCGTGGTAGTAGTGTCTATAGGGTCAGTCGTGGCAAATGTTGTGCAAGCCGATGTTGAAGTAGACGACGATTCAACGGCGTTGTGAGGAAGCACTGTTGTGGCGGATGGTAACGTAGGGGTGATTGGTGAACCTTCATCTGGTTGGTAGGAAACGGCAGGAAAACTAGTAACAGGATCTGTGGGTAACGAAGCGATTGTGTGTAGATCAGCCAAAGGTGATGCTGAACGCCGTGGAGTGGACGATGGGTCGTGCAACGGAGATGGAAAAGGTGAAGGTGCGGCTTCGTGTAGCTCGCGAACGGACGAAGAACGCTGTGGTGTTGCCGAGGTCCGGCGTCCGGGGGAAGGAACTGTAGTTATGAGGACGACGTGTCCGCCCTCCATGGTGGTGATGATGGAATCGGAGAGAGTAACGAATGGTGAGTCCTTAGTAGAGCATAATTTACTCGCATTGAGTAATACAGTCGGTTGACGATTTCCAGTTCATTGGTTAGGGCTTTATTTGATGCCCGTAGGACAGCACTTTCAGCACGTAATGTGTCAGCAGATTCAGCTGCCTGTCTGAGGGAAGGGAGGTCGGTTAAGACGGAACGTAGAGCCGTATATTCCACAACAAATTTCTCGGCGAAGGAGAGAACGAAGTTTATATTGAAGTTTAGGCCTTCGGCTTCTCTGGCTGATAGATGAATGCCCCGTGTCAGTGCTTCACGCAATACAGGAGCTGTCGGGAATGGAACGAGTCCAGGAAGAGGATCTGTTTGTTGTGATGTTGTGTCGGAACCTGGAAGCGGAACTGGTGATGTAGAACGTTTGGAGAGGGCAGCCATGCTGGCGCTGGAATTGGGTGGTAAAGTCTTCTTCATGGTTTTGTCTGGAACACTAGTTAGTACATGGCGCACGGCCGGAGCAAGAGGAATGCGAACCGTCTTTATTCGCACTGATTTAGCAGCTGGAATGCTGGCTTTCGGAGCAGGCACACCAGAAGTCCAGGCAATTGCTGGAATGGAACCTGTGGATGGAAGCTTGGGTTTCTTTGAAGAACGTGGACGCGGAACTTGAGCGGACGCTACCCGTTTTAAAGTTGCTGTCTTTAAAATGACCGTTGGCGGCGAGGAACGTTGTTTCGGTGCATCAGTTTGCGGACGGCTCGTTGGCAGCACGCTTGTTCTGTGCGTTGCTTCGAAAGGCGCCGATTCTTCCTGATAATAATCTACTTAGTGGGGGAAATCGAGGTTGGCATGGCAATTACCAGGGGTGGATTTTATCAGGATTTTACCGCCCCGGGATAACTACTTTTTCCCAGTTAAAGACAAAAATAGGTGTATAACGTGTAAAATATAATTATATTAGTTTTTAAAATTAAATCTATATAACTAAGATCGTAATATTTGTTTGTTTGTGTGTCACCAGATCACGATTCCTACTCCTAATTCTTATTTCTTGTTTGTGCTTCCACATGTAATGTCTGCCAAACGGAATTGTCTGTTCTGTATAAGTAATGATTCAAACCGTGTTTTCAACAAAGAGGCACAGTACGGATGACGTCATATTTTTTCTAGTCACAATATTTTCATGCAAACGGGATGTAGGCCTCTAACGGAAAATCACAAC
>JAHWFP010273490.1:2103-17542 GCA_023313725.1 Lithobius niger
AAAATTTCATGCTCAACATTTTTGGACAGAACATATTTTCACGGCCAAGAACCATTACCGAGATATAGCAGAGTGATTTTCAACTGTTGTTTCGGGGAACCCTTGTGTGCCGCGAAACTGGTGAAAGGGTGCGCGCAAAACAAGTGAATTGCCACACTAAAATATTGCAAAAAAAGCATGTCATCATCCTTCGACGCTCACGTCCAGCAACACGAGGCTCGTTTGCTGGGGCTGATAGCCATGTAGCTCCATATCCAGTAAATATCTAGCTAGGGATAGGTTGCTAGTCTATAGTAATAAATAATGATGTGTTGTGTTGGGCAAACGCAGTGTTGTGCGCATAGGGGGAGCAATACCCTATTTGCTTGAAGAAAAAAAGCTCAAGTTTGTGACAGTGGTAACATTGGGTCCTCAAAAAATTCGTAGAGTACCTCTGGCGAAAAAAGGCTGAAAAGCTCTGACAGTAAAAAACTGCTTTTGGGCGCCATGTTTCCAAGATGGCAGTGTTAGCTCAACTCGGACAGCTGAGAACTTTTAGTATTTGAACCTAACCATTACGGACATCTATACCAAAAACCAACTTATTAAGAATTATTCTAAGATTCCATCTAAATATGGGCTAATTTGACTGGACTATAAAGGGTTGTGTGATAGGTATGCGTAAAAGTAACAAGAAATTCGTAAAGCTCTGTATAGCAATTAAGATGTGTCAGGTGACTGTAGGTGTCAAACATAAGTCTTCACACTCCTAGGCACAAACTTGGGGGAGGGGAGGTGTAACGGCTGTAACATTGTAATGCAATACGCACCACGAAGCCAACACGTAAGCCTTGCTATTATTACATAAGGAGCTCATGCACTCATTTAACAGCAGTCAACCCAGCTGTTGGCCGAGTGCAGAGTTCAGTGCGCACTAAGCGAGTCCCACCACTTACCAGTTGGAACCGCTTTGTTCACATGACCTATTACGTAACTTAATTCCTTGGCGGGGGTCTGTTGTTCAGATGGGTATAAAAGCTGCCCGTTTGGACTAAGTCTTTAGTTGGTGTTGGGGGGGGTCTGACAGCTCCCCTAGTATTTGCAGTGGTGACAAGAGATGGAATTGAGCGAAATCATGAATCTTGCATCTTTTTGCTAAAAAATGTCACAAAATCACGTGATAATATAAATTCTGGCGTCATTTAAGACTTCCAAAAAGCATTCGAGCCACTAGTCAATTTATTGTTCAAGCTCGAAACAATTGGCTTTCAGGGGAGAACTTGCGCAGTGGATTGCGAATTCATCTCATACAAATCACAAAGAGTAGTCCACTCTTGCAAAATTCATTGGTAGCGTACCTATCACAAGATTTCGTGCTGGGTCTCTTACTATTCAACATTTTCTTAAACGACCTTAATTGTAAATGTATAAAAGCAGTGGCGTACGCAGGAATTTTTGGTGGGGGGGAGGGGAGCATGAAGGGGCACCTTTTGGACTAAAAAAAACTATAAATAACCAGCCAGAGGGTGCAGGAGCTCTGAAAATTAGCACATTTTAGAGCATTTTTGGGGCCATGGAGCAACTTTTCAGCCCTTCCTTTCCCTTTTGGGGGGGGGGGAGCAATGGAGAACTGTTTGACATCTTCAGCAGCATTTTTCTTTAGAATTTTGAAACAGTAAATTCTGGGCATACATGACAATTTGAAACACTTATGACATGGTATTACGGCACAAAAAAATCACTAAGGACAAATTTGGCACGAGACATGGGGTGCCTGATTTTCCCTTTTTTGGGGGAGGGTGAGGCACGTGCCCCCTTTTAAAATTACATGGCCCCTAAATGGATAAGAAAAATTCCTGCTCACTGCTAATTTTAATGGGATCAGTGTTAAAACAAAGTGCTTGTCTGTGGATTAATTAATATAAACATTTTCACATCTTAACAGGTCATGAATTGTGCAGACAGTGTTCAGATTACGTGCACTTTTTTTTTAGGGAAAATTTTTTTTTCTGGGTGTGGCTTATTTGCTAGACAATGTGATACACAAGCTAGGCTTTATTATGTACATACATTTAGCCCGAGTTGTAGTGGTACTTGGCCTAAACGTATGTAATTAGTAGGCTTACTGTAGGAATAGTGCTGTTATGACCCGACATGTTGAGAAATATCGCATATCAAGGTATTGCAATAATCGCGGGGCGAGGGATAATCGCATAATTGGAAGAACATATACCGTGTAATAGTATAACAGAAAGTTGTCTAACAGGAATCGTCTAACGGGAAATCGTTTAATGGAAAATTGCGTACCAGGAAATTCGTCTAATGTCCTGCCGCGCTTGCTGCGGCTATACATATAACATCAGAAACCGCAGTTAGACATTTATCCATTATACGACATTCCGTTCAGACAATTTTCAAGATTTTTTTAAATTTATGCAGATATTAGACAATTACCCCATTAGACGAATTTCCAGTTAGACGTTCGTCGACGCCTCATAATCGCATAGTCGAAATTTAATTATCGTCCATCCCTACTTGACAGGCTAACCGAAAGAGGAGGTATACGGAGGGGTGCAATGGAACATGGGGGTAGGCATCCTCCGGGTCTATGGAGACCGTGCAATCGAATGGTTGAAGCGCATTTCTTATCGATCTCAAGAGTCTCCATGTTGAAGTGTGTTGGTAGGATGTCTCTTTAGTCAGTCTCTTCAAATTGAAGATTAACCTGAAGCCTCCATTTCACTTCGGAATTACCCTGGGCGGGCTGTAGAATCCGGGGATGTTAGCTGGTGATGGTTGAATCTTACCTTTTTTCAGAAGCATTTTAATTTTGGACTAGAAATGGGTCGTCATTGTCTTAACTACTGGGGTTGGGGGGGGGGACGTACCTAGAGGTGGGTGGATAGCGTACAAATGGAGAGGTATAGCATTCCTAGATGCACTGCCGGACGAAAGGCTGGTAATTAAACGTCACGCATGTGTATAGTTATCCCGCCGCCGACCTGTCGTTGAAGGGGCGCAGGAATGATCCTGAAGACAGTCATTTCTTATATTTCCCTCATTCCCTTCCTCGGCGAAAAGGGCTACCCGGCTTGTAGAGGGTCCATGGCATGGGAGTGGGACCTGTGGCTGGGTTCCGTTGTTAATTTCCGCCCATTGGGGACAACTGACGAAATGGGATGTCCATTTTCTGTGGTGCTTGATGTCAGAAATTTCCTCCACGAAAATTCCCCGTTGAAAAGGTTACCCTGACGAGGGAGTAGCAGTCGTGCTGGTTTCGTGGGTGGCAGGGCAGTGGGCGCCTTTACCCTCTCCTTGAGCGCCGGGGATATGAACAACAGCTGACCGTTTGAAATTAGTCCAATAACCTGGACAAGGGGCCACAAATTCAAACTCATGCTCCTAAATGCGAGACTAAACTGTACACAGAATTGCTTTGCTGTAAGAGTTATCCCAGCATGGAATTCACTGACTGACGAGAACGTTTCAGCCTCCTCCGTTAAGCAGTTTAAGCGGTTGTTAAATTTGTCCAACTTAACCGAGTTCTTGAAGCGGTCAGAATATTACATAGCAAGCTGAGTTTTTTTTGTTGGGTTAAAGTTTTTTTATTTAGTTTTGATCATATTGGATCAGTTAATGCATCAGTTAATGTTTTTCTTGGCTTTGGGTTAAACTGTCCTACTGTGTTTATTATTATTATTATTATTTTACATATTTTTAAAACTGTAAATAGCTTTAATTTCACTTTTCATTCCTGTTTTTAACTTTCACTACAACTTTTTTCATGCATTTCATTGTTTTACTATACGACTTCCAGGCTGGATGTTAGCGACTTTCCAGGGTCCTTTCCTGACCTGCGTGCAATTGCACCAAACTTTCTATTATTATTATTATTATAAATCCCGACCAATGGATCGGCAGCTGAGACAGCGTGTCAGTAGGGATGCAAGAAGCCGACGCAAGAACATAGTCCCTACGATGAAACAATTGTGAAACAATCCCATCTCCCAGTTGAAAGCATCCGCGTGACACTCGGAAGCCGTGCGCATCAGTTTCTGGGCTCCCTCCTGGACCTTCCCCTTCCTCGAGTTCATCAGGGCTGGAAAAGTTAAGACTTGACCTCATCAGTTGAGACAGAGTACAAAAGGTCGGCGAGGGAATTAGCTCCGATCGAAGCACGGAGAAGCTTTTCGTCTTCGTCAACTGTGCAATGAATCTTCATGAACTGTGGACGCGCCAATGTGGAATTAAGTTCCATAGGCATATCTAAAGGAACATATTCCGTCTCCTCGAAATATAGCGTTAGCGTCTAATGCGAGGAGTGGAGACAATGTTCACCTTAAAAAAGAAACGGCCCTTACGTGCGGCAATGGCCCTCATGTTGTGGCAATGGCTCTCCGACAGAGAGTAGTTTACCCCTAGAGCACAAAATACCTCCAATATCCAAAAGCTTACGAAAAAGAACTAGTAACTGAGGCAGATCCAATGGCGTTCTGGCAGCACAATCTGCGTTAGCAAAGATTGTTAACGTTGGTTCTTGGCACAGGCGGGGACCACTTTCTACAGAATATGTCCAGCAGAACGTGATAGGCTATGTCATTTCAACAATATTTTACCATTCAAGTCGTTCAGCTTGAGTTTATGGTGGCTCCGACAAGACTGCCTCGTTATTGTCGTCCTTTAGTCCAATCGCTAACTCCCTGTATCTCTATCCCTGTTGCGCACTTTAGGTGTGAGAGCTGGAGGGGCAACGGGTGAGAGCGGGGCACAATAAAAAGCAGAAAAATCATCCAATGTGTCAGTTGGTTCAATGCTTGCAACCTTTTGAGTCGTCATCGTCATTGCGAAGCACAATACAGCAGAGGCTGGATAGCACGGGGTTCGACACCGATTGTGACACTGGTAGCGTGCGAACGTGGAACACCGCCCGACGACAGGATCACGACTGCTGTAGTAGACTATCATGTGGCGACAGCGACTGATGTTGTGACAAGGGATAAGCGATCGTAGCTGACGGAGAGGACTTCCTACCATTCGCTCCTAAATTATTGTCATTGTCGAGACTCAAACCCAAATAAAAGACACTGTCACCACAGGAAGTCATTGCGTATTTGCGGCGCGACACCTTCCTGGCTGGCAAGATGGGGATTGCTCAACTGGGAACGGCTGCCATTAGGATAAATCATCGGACAGCAACATAAATTTGTTTGTACACATTCTCCGAACCTTTTCCAGAAGCACGTTTCCGGGCACAACGTTGGGTTTCAGGCGATAATGTCGGCGAATCAAACGTGTTTTAAGCGACACTTCACCCTCAAAAAAAGATTTCCGGTAGCGACTCCGACACCAGCAACAACAATTGTTCGTCCGCAACATGTTGTCCGCCTTGCCAACAAAAGCAGAATTGCAAAAATGGTGGAATCTTCAGGAGTGGACCTATTATGTACCTCGGATTGAATTTCTTTCAAGCGAAATTGCTTGCGTTTTCGCCAACTGCGATGAAAGGCATTGTGTCACTGCCGAAAAGTAAAACATTGTCCATCTCCAACGACTTGCCCAGTACTGTGTTAGGCCTAGTTGCTAATGGTTTAGACAGGCTGGAAGTTTGTTGTCCCTTGATCTGCGGAGGTATTAAGAAAGGGGAGGCTCCTGTAGATTCTTCCATACCACTCGACATGACTTTGTTAGTCGAATAATTAGTCACTGCACACTTAAGACGAGTTGCCTTCGGACAAAGCCCATCGTTTTGCTCGTGACGCTTAGATGAACGCGCCCATGTTGCCTCGTAGGAGCCTACTTTAGTCAGCAAAATACCTGCAGAAAATTCTGGGCACAGCACCGTCCAAAAGTCACAAGGTCTGCACAAATGACAAACGAGGTGTGGGTCGGCAATGTTGTTTTTCTACCATTAGCACACGAAACTCTATGCATAATCTAAAAAGGTACCAAACAAATAAAACAAGCGGGAATGGGTGGCGTGCCTAGTGGCGTTTTTTGACACCTTGCGGGAGTGTCATTATCTGACTACATGAGAGTTAAAATTTGATGTTTGGGCATAAGGTCTTCTTTAAAACGAAAAGCTTTTAAATTATAGTTAAGTATTTTAGGATAGTAGTAAAAACAGCATTTTTCTACTCCTTAACCAGCCAGTTAGGTACTACCCAACGTATACGAAAACTGTGACCTTGGAGTCTGGTTCAAATCAAACCAAGTCTTCCTTACACTGTGAAACAGTAACCACATCAACCTTCAGATGTATCACTATTTTAAACCAATGCTTCATAGCTGATAACATTAAATCAGAGGCCTGGGCATTTTTAAAGTCTTTGATTGCCCCCTACTAAGTATGCGAACCAGTGAGGTCACCACCATGCTTAAGAATCCGTGAGACCTCTGAGCCGAGCTATTCGAAAAAAACCCTGCGACCCCCTCAGAACGGATGTAACCAAACTAGGCTTCGAAAAAGTTGACCTATCCCTATTTGATTATTGTACCCCCCACTCTACACTTGAGGACATACCATGAAACTGTCACTCCCATTCCCAATAACTGAGTATAGACGAAGCTTATTTGATGTAAGGACGATAACAGCATGGCATTCCCTCTTCCAACAAAGCCTAAACTCTGAACCTTCACTTAGCTGGTTTCTAAGGAGATGTAATCCCACACACTTTTAAGTTTCTCATATACTACATATCAAAATATCAGGGCCACCTAGTTTATGTGTGTTTTCTACAGGGTGTTTCAAAAAAAAAACGCTACACGCCGAAATCGAATTTTTTCAAGTCCAACAACCATTCCCCGTCACTATAACCCTTATCCCTGACCTCAGTACAGAAATCAAAAAAGTTATTCCTGACCTCAGGAAAGAAAGCTTTTATTTGCATTCAAATAAGAACCAAAAAGTAGCCCTGGTTGGGGAGGGGGGGGGGGACCAAAACAAACAATAAAAACCCATAATTAGATTTCAAGTTTTTTTTTTAATACATTTCCATAGTGTACACATCAACCACTACGAAGCCTTGGCTCGTGTGTAGTGGGCTTTTAGTTCAAACATAACTTGAAAATTTTCACATGTAAAAAAAACCTAATATTAAGAAAGAGAAATGTTACTTTCATAAACTAAATAACTAATATAATACATTTATAATACAAGGAACATGGGTATTTATAACAGAGTAGTGATGCGAAAAAAATAAAACAAAACAACACCGAACATTTTTTTTTTTTTCGTATTTGCCTTTTTTTCCCCCTCCCTTTTAATATATTACTCAACATTTTAAATTGTAATTATCCAGCTCCGTACTTTCTTTTTTTAACTCCCCAATTTTTTCAATTCTCCACATTTCTTTATTAATATTTTTAAAAATTTCAAAGTAAAAAGAAAAAGAAAAAAACATTTAATTAGGCATCAAGCAAAATAGCTAAAATAGAACATTTTGCCGGCCCCCAGACTGGCCGGCTAAAAATGGTTTCTTTTTGCCTAAAACATACTTAACCTGATAATTTTGCATTACATTCCTCGAATGTGATGTTCCCCTGGAGGTTTCTTTTGCTGTGCAGCCGCCTGCTTGCATATCCCTGCTGCGCATGCGCACGGCATTCCTCCCTTATAAAAGCGACAGCGTGCACGCTATCGGCATTCATTTTACTCTCAATATGTCAGGCGGTGACTCGAGAGCGGAGGCAGGGCGGGAGTTAGGTCAAGTATGTTTTAGGCAAAAAGAAACTATTTTTAGCCGGCCAGACTGGGGGCTGGCAAAATGTTCTTTCTTTGTTCCAAAACATCTTAACCTGACAATTTTGCATTATCAGCAGACCTCGTCATGGTTAGGTGGCGGGCACTGCCTTGACGGGCGCCCCGGAATGCAAGCAGGTTGTCCCCCAAAAAGTTGTTGTAAACTTCGCACTTTGATCAGAACAGGTTGTGAATCTCGAAGTTTGGTTACTTGTCCTGTACACTGGTTGGCTTGTTTCCGTCGTGAATGTTTAGTACCATCGTGATTGGCTTGCTTCTGCTTCGTTCCGAGTGCTTAAAGGGGGGATTGACTACTGTACGGGTAGCAACAATAGGTCGTAGCCGGTGTAGTCCGTTTACATACACGATCTTTGCATCAGGTTGTGGTTCCGTACGTTAGAATGCGAGTTCGTGAGGAGGAGAAGTTGGTTTCTTTCTTCTCTACAGTTTTTTTTTTTTTTAAAGGTTGAACAATGGAAGTCCTCGGACGGTTGTTACACGTCAAGAAGTCAATTGTTTCAACTCAATCGAGCGGGGTAAACAGAGTTGCGGAGGTCTTTGTAAACTTTGAACGAAACCCTGTGTTGGTTTAAGTCGGGGTGTTGGGTTTTCCTTGGTTTTGACAGAAATTCTGGACGAAAGCCGTGTTTGATGATGAAAAGGACTTCTGGGTTTTTTGTTAATTATAGCCAAGCCGGGAGAAAAAGTCGTAAACTTACACCGACTGGAAGACAGGAAGGGTGAGAGGCGTCATTGTTGGTTCTTACGAAAGTTGCTTCTGCCCCCTGGTGATGAATGGCGGCTACGTCGGTCTGGAGTGGCGGCTCGCTTCTGTTTGCATTGGCTGGAACGAGAGCGAGGCTGGTCCGTCCGAAAGGGCAGTGGGTTTTTCGGACGAAAGTCGTTGTGACGAGGAGACTGCGAGGGAGCCGGCGTCCTGTTCCAGTTGTCCGAGGGAGGACGAGTGTTGGGCTGTTACCCCGGAAGAGCGTGTCCGACTCGTGGATGGGTTGGTTGCGGAGCCGGTGCGTCGTGGAGACGTTCAAGTTGATTGCAGACGAAAGAGCAATGTCCCGGAGGAGCAGTGTGTTGTTGAACAGGGCTCTCATAGCCCAGTTGATGGAATGATACGTGGCGAAGCTTGTCTTCTGAAAGAGCTGCCTAATAAGGGACGAAAGATTGCGTATTTCTTCGGGGCTTGCGTCCGAGGATAGTTTCTCGCATAGGCGTTCACCGCAGTGTTGAGGACGTCGGCTTGATAGGCGGCATGTAGGCTTAGCCGAATGCATTTGTCATTCACGTAAAGGACGAAAGTTGGGATGTCAGCTTTCTTCGGGATTGAGAGAACGGTGCCGAAGTCCATATTTACTTCGTTGCCTAAGAATTCACATTCCGGGTAGGTTGCGAAGTTATTCGGGTTCGTAGTGCCGTCGCCCAACGGGTTGAAGACGCTGCTTCCACGGCCTGGTCAGGGTGGTGGTGGTTCCTTGTCGAGGACGAGGGGGTCGCCCTTGCCGAGTAGGGAGCCTTCATTCCGGAGGAGGCAGGTTAGCAGCGTGGTGGATTGCCCTAAAAGGTTGCGGGGTTTGGTGTCCTTGTTTCTGAGGGCGAAACCGAAGCCAGTTTTCAGCCCGCGGTTGACCACGGGAGCGTCAGCCGACTGTGAGGGCTAGGAAGAGGAAGCAGTCGGGAATAGTTGAATAGTTTCTTCGACCGTCTTTAAAAGCGTAGCTAGTGGGAAAGTCTGGTCGTCGGTGGCATCGTCTGGGAAGTGGATCCTCTTGCCAGACGAAAGTGGGACGGCAGGTGGCAAAACTTCAGTGGCAGCCGATGGGACGGCAGAGGGAGAAGCTTGCGGACGAGAGGGAGAAGACGTCTTGCGTTTCTTCTGAGCGTCAGAGGGAGACGTTGAGCCCTGTATGCGAGTCACGGCTGGAGGCAGAAATTATGCCGGCTTGCGTGCGGGCGTGTCGGACGGAAGACGTGCAGGAAGGAGGCGGCATGGGATTGTCTCGCATCTCGCGGACCGTTTCCTGGACGATGTTCTGAATTTCGCTGCAGGAGACGCTTCGGTCAATCTGGGAGGAATTGGACGATAAGTCCAAAGGAGAGTTGCGGGCTGGTGAGCGAGAAGCTGCCGTCGCCCGCTGGAGGGATTTCTTGGCTTCACGGTAGACGTCTTTCGACCGTAGAAAATCCTCTCGCAGAGGCGACAGGACCATGGTTCGGCCGGCGGAGTGCGCTGGCCGGGTTGCAAGGGAGAGTCCGAGAAGACGTTGACGCTTACAGGTGGGGCTTCAGAGAAAGAGGCAGCAGGGATCGGGCCAACGGCGGCGAGGTCGAGGGCGGAGATCTAGCGATTGCCGAGGGTGAAAGCAGTTACTTGCGGGCGAAGGAGAGCATGAGAGGGAACGGCGGACGAAGCGGGGCCAAGAGACGGCAGGCTCACATAGTCGTCGTTCGTAAGTGCGTAGAGTGAGGAACGAAGGTTTGGCAGATCTTCGTCAAGGTTCGAAACGGGCAAGGCGGGTGAAAGACGAGTTGCTTGGAGCGAGGAATGCTGTCTCGGTAGATCATCATCATGGTGCGGGATGGAAACATCCGAACAGGGTGAGTGAAAGACGAACGAGCGTGAGGAGCGATGGATGCAGGCCTGACCGACTTTCAGCATGGTGCAGAGCGGCAACATCTATCTGGGTAAGGCGTACATGGGGCAAAAAGTTCGACACGGTTGGCCTTCCTTATGAAATCGGCGGACCAAATCCAAGACGGCCGAAGGGGCGGGAACTTGCGAGATCATCAGCATAGTACGTGTCAGTTACGGCATCAGCGAGGCGGACGAAAGACAGCGAGGGAGCCAGAGGCAGGGACCGTCGATGGACGATCCAGTTCATAACTTCTTTCACGGCAGCATTGCAGAGACGTGGAGCTTCCATGTCGTTGTGAGAGGCTTGAGCAACAACCCAGACTCAACGGCGACGTCCCGGCTATGGACAGACCGGAGACAGGCCGAAGGGTTTAACGTGCAGTGCGGGAGCCACGGCGACGGGATCCAGACGGCAACACCTGAGCCGGGGGGAATGGCATCAGCGAGGAGGATGAAAGACGGCGAGGGAGCCGGAGGCAGGGCCCGTCGATGGATGATCCAGTCCACAACGGCTTCCACGGCTGGCCTAGTGAGACGTGGAGCTTCAAATGTCGAAGGTGGGAGAGGCGAGAGGCCGGAGCAACAACTCTGACTTGACGGCGACGTCCCGGCTATAGGCAGACCGGAAGTGGAGCGTGCGGAAGCGAGGCGGACGAAAGACGGCGTGGGAGCCGGAGGCAGGGGCTGTTGATGGACGATCCAGTTCACAACGGCTTCCACGGCTGGTCCAGTGAGACGTGGGGCTTCAAATGTCGAGGTGGGAGAGGCGAGAGGCCGAAGCAACAACTCCGAATCGACGGCGACGTCCCGGCTATGGGTAGACCGGAGACAGGCTGAAGAGCGTGTCGTGCGGAGGCGGGAGCCATGGTAACGGGACCTCAATGGTGGCATCAGAGCTGGAGGGCGAACAACTTCTGTCTTGGTTCTTCACTCAAAACGTGGGATTTAGCCACGAATGAGACGAGCAGCAGTAGACAGCCAATGTTGACTTAATTTTCACTCGAGGCGTGGGGTCAACCACGGTCGAGACAAGCGGCAGGAGGTGTAGACAGCTTCCGTCTTGGTTCTTCACTCAAAGCGTGGGTTATAGCCACGAATGAGACGAGCAGCAGTGGACAGCAACTGTTGTCTTGGTTTTCGCTCGATACGTGGGGTTAGCCACGGTCGAGACAAGCAGCAAGAGGTGCAAACGGCGTCCGTCTTGGTTCACTCAAACGTGGGTTTAGGCCACGAAAGAGACGAGCAGATGGCTCTAACTTGACTCTTCACCCAAGCGTGGGTTTGAAGCCACGAATGAAACGAGCAGCAGAGTAGGACAGCAACTGTTGTATTGACTTTCACTCGAGACGTGGGGTTAGCCACGGTCGAGACAACAGCAAGAGGTGCAAACGGCGTCCGTCTTGGTTCACTCAAACGTGAGTTCTAGCCACGAGTGAGACGAGCAGCAGTTGACAGCAACAGGTGACTTGATTTTCACTCGAGACGTGAGGTCAGCCACGGACGAGACAAGCAGCAAGAGGTGTAGACGACTTCGGTCTTGGTTGTTTACGCAAAAAACGTGGGATTAGCCACGAGCGAGATGAGCAGCAGTGGACAGCAATTGTTGACTTGATATTCACTCGATGCTTGGAGTGAGCCACAGTCGAGACCAGCAGCAGTGTAGACGGCAGACGAGCGAGAGAACGGCAGAAAACTGTTGCTAGGAGACAAGCTGTGGAGAACCGGAACAGTCTTGGCTACCCACTCGAATGACGTTTAAGTCTTGACCCAGTTGTTTGAAACTTGATCGAGGTGACATCATGTAACTAAAACTCGGTAGCAAATTCTATCGTTGGAAACAATCGAAACTGAAACGGAAGTCAGACGGTTGCCAGCAACACGTCACATCCAGGATTGTGGTACGGGACGCGGCTGAAAGGACTTGAGCTCTGTTGAAGCGTGTCGGCGGAAGGGCGGAGGCCGGTAGGGGGAGCGTAATCCGACCGAAAGCTAGGGAAGCCGTCGGCGCGGGTGCAGCCAGCCGGAACGGCGATGAGCGTCGGAGAAGGTTGGCGTTGGCAGCTTGCGTCCGGACTTTGGCAGTGGTTAGCGGCAATTCAGGCAAAGGGAGTCTTGAACCGGACGAAAGAAATGGCGGGGATCTGATCGACAGCGTCGTGGTCGAGGGCGAGATCCAACGGTTGCCAAGGGTGAAAGCGGTCGTCTGCGGACAAAGGTTGCTGTTGACAGCTTGCGTCCAGACTTCGGCAGTCGCTAGCGGCAACACGGGCGAAGAGAGTCTTGAACTGGATGAAAGAAACGGCAGGGATCGGACCGACGGCGTCATGGTCGAGGGCGGATCCAATGGCATCATCATCTGCAGACGAAGGAGAGCAAGCGAAGCTAGGGCTTCGGATGCGGCGGCCATCATCGGGTAGAATCAAATTTTTCGGGCAAAAGTCGGGGAACTCCGGTACGAGGTGGCGTGGAGACACCCCTGGAGGAAAATGAATGTCGATAGCGTGCACGCTGTCGCTTTTATAAGGGAGGACTGCTGCGCGCATGCAAGCAGGCGGCTGCACAGCAAAAGAAACCTCCAGGGGAACATCATATTCGAGGAATGTAATGCAAAATTATCAGGTTAAGATGTTTTGGCAACAAAGAAAATGGCTTTTACAGTACTTGGATTCCAAATAAAAACGGAAAAGGAAAAACGCATGTGGCAACCCTGGTTGGTGGTTGGGGGCACCAGAACAAACAATACAAGCCCATAATTAGATTTCAAGTAAAAAGAAATAAAAACATTTATTTGGCCATCAAACAAAATAGCTAAAATAAAGGCTTTTACGGTACTTGGATTCTGAATAAAAACGGAAAAGGAAAAACGCATGTGGCAACCCTGGGTGGTGGTGGTGGTGGTGGTGGGAGGAGGGGGACCAAAACAAACAATAAAAGCCCATAGGCCTAATTAGATTTCAAGTAAAAAGAAATAAAAACATTTATTTGGCCATAAAGCAAAATAGCTAAAATAACGGCTTTTACGGTATTTGGATTCCAAATAAAAACGCAAAAGCAACCCTGAATGATTGAGGGAAGCCACTTGTACGGCGGCAGTACAACGTAGTTTCGCGTATTTTACAGTGATGACAACTCACACGTCACTATGGCGGCAATCATGCCGTCACCTGGCATCAATGTTTGGGGAGGTATATGGGCTGGGGGGTCATTAGAACATTCTTCCTTGATGAAACAATCAACGGTGCAGTATACCGTCAGCTGCTAGAAGACAGGATTTTGTCAGCTGTACAGGAAAAGGGTCCCCCGCAGATATTATTTTCCATCAAGATGGTGCATCACCGGCTTCACCGAACTATGCAACACAGGTGCGAGACCTTCTTGATGACCAATTTCCCAACAGCTGGATTGGTAGAGAGGTGCGATGGAATGGCCCGTGCGTTCGTGCGATCTCATGCCTATGGACTTTAGTGTGTGAGGAATAGTAGTGGATTTGGTGTACATTCAACCAGCCCAGGATATTCCAACACTGCATGTTCTTATTACTGCTGCATATGAGACACTTACTCCCGACTTATGCACGAGAATATGCTTAGGTGTGGAAAGCAGATGTGGTGAGTGTATCGTTGCTGGAGGAGGGCAGTTCGAACGAGTCGCGGACTGGGACAATTCGTCCCGAAAAGTTCGTCCCCGGACATTTCATCCCAAAGTTCGTCCCCGGTCTCCTTAAATTTTTCTGAAAGGCTGCTGAACCTAAAGCCGACCAATATCCGGCAAACATCAAACTTCAACGTTCGCGTTTAGAATTGGTGGCACCCTCCAGATGCAATCTGTGAACTAAAATTGTTGCCCCTAACGTGTCAATAGAAATAGGTTCTACCAGGAGCGACATAAAAGAGGTGCCAGGTAGGGCTCGATGAAGTGTCCATGATAACATTACTGCATGTTCCATCACTCCCCCATGTGGCCAGTTATTGATCGACTGATCGTAGCTATCTGGGATATCCCACGTTCAAAATACGCTGCATAGGTTTTAACCCAATAGGTGCCAAAAATACCACTCGTGGTACTATTCCGTCAGGCATGCGTGCAACAACGTGCTCGAGCAACAGCGTTCTACGAGCGTAACGCGATGAAGCAGACGGCTACTTCAAGCCGAGGCCGACTGGGGTGAAATCACGTGTTTTGCCTCCCGACTCCACGACAGTTCATGCTTGTTCCAGAAAGCTGACACCTTTTAATCCCACGTCCTACGAACGTTTTTGCATTTATTAACTCCTGGTTCTACTGACCTAAACTCACCCAAACAATCTATCCACTCATGCTGTTACACGGGGACTGCTTAAAACAGAAAAAAAACAAATTGCACACCCGAATGAATACCTAATAACATGTGGGCCGTAATTAAAAGGACATACTGTCTCACTATATTTGAGCATCCTGCGCGAAATAACGTTTGGAACATTTACACAGGATACTATTTCTCACGAGGGGAAAAGTAGGAAAATGAATGCCTTTGCAACATTTAGAAGCGTTTGAAGTAATGTTGTAAGCCGAGCCACACAGAAAATCCAAAGTCCTGGAAAGAATGTACCTTTAACTTCTACGAAAATAAAAGTATAAGAGGCACATATCTAAACTATTATAAAAAATGGAGGACGAATTGTTCGGGGACGAACTTCGGGATGAAATGTCCAGGGACGAAATGTCCGGGGACAAACTTTTTGGGACGAATTGTCTGGGGACGAATAGTCCTTTTACCAGTTCGAACACCTTCGTGATTCAATCACCTGGAACATCTTTCTTAGTCTCTAAACCTTAATGATGGACTTAATTTACATTATAACTGGTTTGAAACAAAATAACAAACGTCAGCCTTCTAGAGGTTAGCTTATCTGGTCTGACAGAACTGAATGTGTCGATCGGAATCGGCTTCGTGTTCAAGGCGTGAATACTTTCCTTTTGCGAATTGTTATTTGAAATCCAAATACTGTAAATGCATTTCTTTTAGCTATTTTATTTGAAGGCCAAATAAATGCTTTCTTGTCTCTTTCTATTTGAAATTAAAAAGTAAATGCACA